>JAXIVJ010003644.1:0-91763 GCA_036785665.1 Chirona hameri | reverse complement strand
ACACCAGTTTCTAAGACAGATCCTAATATCAATGCAGATGGTGATAATATTGGTTTCGGACGAATTACAAAGTATTTCTTATTATATGTATGCCCAACTGTTGTGTAACCATACTGCAAATAGCTTGGATGCACTGTAGCTATTTGACAAAACTTTATTCTGGATATGACGTCATACCCTTGAATCCGGCACATTTTAAGAAAGGAAATAGGTTATTTTTTGACTTTTCTCAAAATTGAATGGCGCGTGTTGAGTTTAAATTTTCACCAAATCAGTCTGGCAGAGGCGGTTCCAGGCTCCTATTTTTGATAGATTGTCACGAATGCGGCTTTGCGGCGCATACTTCCTTTGTGGTTTGCAGTGCAATAAATGCGTCAGAAACAATTTCAATGCAATATGCATCATATATACTGGGATTGCACATATTTTTTTTTGTGGCAGAGGTGCACTCGGGATAAAAAAAATGGGAGGCGATACCCACCCTCAAATTAGGTCCAACTTCCAATTAGTAAGATGATAAAAGCGTTACGCGCATGGTGCCCCCATATTTTGTCCTGGATCCGCCTATGTGCAATATATCAAATTTAACAAATTACAGCATATAATGCACACATGTGACGTTCATGTCGTCCGAAACTATCAAGAACAGCACATATTTATCAGAAAATCCCCCCATTTTACATTCCCTGAATACGCCTATGATTTGATTGTGTTTTTGTCTTTAGATATATTAAAGACCAGTACATTTGAAGCTCAAAAACATTTGGGGCATGCATATCGGTCGTGACACATGGCCGCAATGACCTTTCAAAAAACACCCAAAGTTTTCGTATTTTTTGCCTCCTGGCCCCATTTTTGAACAAAATCCGGACGATAGATTCAACACGTGGGGTCACTGAACCAAAAATGCACCTGGGTTTTCAATAATGACCTGTAATAACATGATCCAGAAGGAATTGGGCTGATATCATGCGTATCCTCAAAATAGGAAGCATTTGAATATTTACCCATTTACTTATAATGGGGAGGTCACGAAATTGACCCCACCTTAGGTCACCGATATAACAAAAATCGGAGATAAGAGAATTGTAGGTACTATTACCCTTATTCAATCCTGTAAGTACCAAATCGATCGGCCAAAAACTGTGGCTGTGGTACGACCGCACACTTTTTTGGAGGTGGGGTCACATGACCTGGCCTGGTGACCTGACTTCAGATGACCGGTATTCAAGAGTTTTACAATATGTGGGCAATTAATGTCTTAACAGCTGTACAACAAATGACGGCACCGCGCGCAGCCGTTTTTTTCCCCGGGGGCTGGCCGGGGTGCAGGTGCATTTTTAATGGAGGCCACCTGTCAGGACACTGGATTTCACTGCACTGGGACCCCACCCCTTTAACTCGAAAACTAAACAAGCTAGAAAGACGCGCAATAAAACGTTAAAACCTCCCGACAAGCACATTCGAATGTACTTTAGATGTGTTTTTCCTCAAGACAATATTGAGGTCACCAAAGGTCATCAACGGTCAGATTTTCAATTTATAGGACTTCGCTCCAGAAACCCCCAGATATCACAGGAACTATATATAACAGGAACTAACAACAATGGAAAGCTCTTTAAACTTCAATCGCCGAGGTTTCCTCAAATTTGAGCTCAGGTCAACAGTTTAGGCTCCAAAGCTCATCAAATGTCAAAAGGGCTTAAAAAACGTTTATCACGGAAATACTTTTACCTAATAACGACAAGGCAATAATTTTGACGCCATCGTGCTTTTCTCGTCAAAACGCTTAGCCTCATATTAGTGTTGACCAGGTCAGGTCAACTTACAAATGTGACCTCAGGTCAAGGTCAAGTGGTGGTGACTCAAGTAGGTCATGTTACATATGGGAAGACGTGCCGTGAATTTATGCACAAACAGCTGTGCCAAAAATGGCGGCGCTGCGCGTTGCCGTTTTTCCGTTATCCGTGAAAACTTGAGGGGGGCGTCTACCCCCGGCACGGCGCTGGTTAAAATATAGGGATGATGTGAGCATGTAGCCAGGTGTTAGGGTATGCTTGTGAAGTAAAGATATGACCCCAGCTGTGCTGGGTCATTTTTGTATGTGCCACTTTTGGTCGGGCCACTCAAAGCACTTTTACCACCCCTGTACACATTATTCATCATCATCATCATCATCATCATATATTTCGGATACATCCATTGCATAGTTTTTCAGTAATCCACGTCATTTACAGCTCAGTAAAAACACTGCATTAAAACATACTCATCGCATATCATACTCATTTCAAAGTTAAATTACATGACTTCACCTACGTTCGCTTTAAAAATTATAAAACTTGGAGAACACCTGACAGTCATCGGCAGCTGATTCCATGCCCGCGTCGCACGACACAGAAAGGAGCGCCGCGCAAACTCCGTTCTGACTCGGGCAACTTCCAGCTCTCGGTTTTGTGTCGCTCGAGTGGCGCGACAAGATACCTCGGAGCGGTCGGCCAGGAGTCGGCGGATTGACACTGGTGCGTCTGCGTCATGGATGAGCTTGTACATAATATGCAAGTCGTGCTCGGCTATAAGCGTTTCTATTCTGAGCCAACAGAGCTCTTTTAGGGCCGCTGATACTCGATCTCGGTACGCAAGGTCCATAACAATTCGGGCACCGAAGTTGACACACTTCTGAATGCGTTTTAGTTGGGTAGACGTGCATCCGCCCCACACAGCCAAACAGTAGCGTATATAGGGGAATACTAGTGCCTCCACCAGCAGCTTCTTCACATCGCGCGGTACACGGCGCTGCATCCTGGCCAGAGCGATAAGCGTGCAGTAGCACCGCTGCACGACAGTGGATATGTGTTTTTCCCACGCTAACGATGCATCTATGGTGACGCCCAATATCCTGACAAACGGAGCTGGAGTGATTTCGGAATCACCGATGAGAACAGAGAATTCCGGACTGTTCTGTCGTCGTGATTTGAGGATAATCATTTCAGTTTTTGACGGGTTTATCTTTAGCCTGTTCTGAGTATACCATCTCATCGCGATAGCTAGATTGATTTCGATGCGCGTTTTTAAATCATGAAAGTTGCCAGGGAAATCAGATTCCAAGAACTGATTTCCAGGCTTTTTTTCATTTTCCAGAACTGACTTCCAGACCTTGACTTTATTATTACTTCCTGCCATGTTGATTCCATCGCTTGTGTCGAAGAGCATTTTCGGTGCTCAACCGACGTGGCGCCTTGAGACACACGGTAGCGTTGCCGGGAAGAGAGTGTGTGTATTACTGCCTTTGAACGTAGGGTGAGCGAGTTTATATATGCCATAAAAGAGGACGCAGGACCGGTTACCTCGGGCGGGTCCCGTGAGCCCGCCGCACGCACAATGGCTCGTTGCGTAGCGGCGAGACGGGATTATCCATCTGCAGGTCGCGTTTACGTCTGCAATAGCTTGCAGACCGACCCGCTGCTGGACCGGTCCGGAGAGATGGTATCGAGTCCATTGTCCACGCCACACTTGGATGCAATTCGTTTTTTTTTCGTTCACTGACTTTAGTTTCCTCCGTTTTTCCTAACCAGTGAGATTCTCAATATCCAACGCACGAGTTGAATTTGAAAAAGGAACTGGTCTGTCTTTTACGTACGGTGTCCTAATTGTGCATTTCAATCAAGCATGCATCAAACCATCAATTTATATTTTTGAGACCCAGCATGCTAGTTAAAATGTAAAATTGTTTCCGTCAATAAGGTCTTTTTACTATTTCTTACGAAGCAAATTGCGTGTGTATTATAATCCTCCGTACTGAAATACCACCTGTGATATCAGAGTAACAGGCACCTCGACCCGGGTAAATACCGGGTAAATACCTACACGCACCAGGTAGATAAATACCAGGTACCAGGTAATGACAGAGCACCAGGCGACTCAAGCACTGTTCAAGGCCATACAAGAAGCAACATTGCAGCCATGTATGCAACATCCTGCCACTGTGATGTGACCGAGTGATCACGTCACTGGCACTGTGATGTAACCGAGTGATGACGTCACTGCCACTGTGATGTGACCGAGTGATGACGTCACTGCCACTGTGATGTGACCGAGTGATGACGTCACTGCCACTGTGATGTGACCGGGTGATCACGTCATTGCCACTATGATGTGACCGAGTGATGACGTCACTGCGACTGTGATTTGACCGAGTGATGACGTCACCGACACTGTGATGTGACCGAGTGATGACGTCACTGGTACTGTGATGTGACCGAGTGATCACGTCAGTTGCACAGACTGTTTTTCGAGGGACTCGTAATATTTCAGCACTGCCACCAGTCATGCGACTGTATCCGTTCTTTCTCTCTCTGGTGGTGATAGCCTTCGGCTGCAAACCGAATGTTCCAAAACCAAAAGCGTCAGTTTGTGAACAACAAGGGAATCCTGGGCCTTGCACGGGCTTCATGCTGTTCTCTTCTGTTCGTTATCTTCGTTATTACTTCAACAAACATAAAAATATGTGTGTCAGTTTTTGGTGGGGGGGCTGTCAAGCAAACGCAAACATCTTTGAACACTATTATGAGTGCGAAAAGATGTGTTGTGCGAAAAGGAAGTGCAATACATACTAATACAGGCCAGACCATGCCTACCATGCCCCCTAACAGCACTCAGAAGACGCCCGATAAATGTGACTGTGACCGGTTCAGTTTTTAGTTATTGCGTGTTTAATAAATTAAGTCCGCGGTCAACCCGATCGCTGATAAGTTACAAATGGCCATGTTTGCGCCGACACGTGAATTATTCGCACACTCATCAGACGAACGATATTGCGAATATTACGATATTGCGAATATTACGATATTGCGAATATAACGATATTGCGAATATTACGATATTGCGAATATTACTATATTGCGAATATTACGATATTGCGGATATTACGATATTGCGAATATTACGATATTGCGAATATTACGATATTGCTAATATTACGATATTGCTAATATTACGATAATGCGAATATTACGATATTGTGAATACTACGATATTGCGAATATTACGATATTATGAATATTACGATATTGCTAATATTACGATATTGCGAATATTACGATATTGCGAATATTACGATATTGCGAATATTACGATATTGCGAATATTACGATATTGCGGATATTACTATATTGCGGATATTACTATATTGCGAATATTACGATATTGCGAATATTACGATATTGCGAATATTACGATATTGCGAATATTACGATATTGCGAATATTACGATATTGCGAATAGTACGATATTGCGAATATTACGATATCGAGAATATTACGATACTGCGAATATACAGATAGTTGTTGCATAGGTTTACGGACATTATGATAATGAAACCAGCTCATGGGATACACTACTGCGTCTGGTTGTATTGATATTTATATAATTATCAGCATCTGCATTGTTATTGTTAACATTATATTTCTTGTTGTGAGTGTTGTTTACTGTGTTAGTCTTATTGTCTTCATACAAAATGCATTTCAGCACATTTGTAAACAAGCTCTATTGATGAATGCACGCAACAAATTGCCGCTCATTGTTTTGACTAGTCATAACTTCGTATCTCTGAAGAGGAAAAAAACGTAGCTTGATTCGGCTTCAGTGGAATCTATTCCGATTTCATGCCAAGCCAAATGGGACCGATTCGGATTCCGATTACGATATATATTTTACTAGAGGAATCAATTCCGAATTCGATTCCAGGGCCTCGTTTCATAAAGCTTTTGGTGTAACTTGCGAAATGCGTGAATTACGCCATCCAAAAGCTACGCACCGTAAATGAGTCCGTTTCACCGAAGTGCCGACGGAGTTGTTTACGCCGGCGCAGTTTCCGTTGCTGGCGTAAACAATCAAGGGTGTTTGAAAAATGAAGTGTATTGAAAGCATTATAATAAACATGTGTTTTTAATGCAATTGTTGAAATTAGAATGACACAAATATTTAACAATTATTTGTAAAACAAATAGTGCTAAAATATCGTTTATGAGTAAAAAAAATAAAATATATTTTCTGGACCCAGGCGAAAGCCATTAGAGCTACCATTATCGAGCCCACGTATCCGGTGTGAGAATGTAAAGCCCGCACGTATGTGGGTTTAGTGAAAAGTTATCTTCGTGATTCACGTTTTTTGTTCTTATTTAATTAATACATTATAGTGGATAAAATGAATCATATGCTTCCTTTTGCATGTGAACCGTCATGGCGATATTGCAGATGCAATCACGAACAGAATTCCTCGTCTCAAAAGCTTTTTTCGGGCAAATTACTAGTGTGACGTTCCTTACAGTCTTCCTCCAACCAGGTCCCCCCTTCATTGACAAACCTTGGCGTTCAGACTAAGTCTATTGCAGAGAACAAGTAACAAAGTCCCATGCACCTGCAACAGACGGGCAGTAGCCAGTCTGGCACCATGCATGTCAGCAGCGCATGCGTGGACGGCTCTAGCAAGCCCTGAGCACAAGCCCTGTGCAGCAGCACGCGCACCACGGGGGCCGTGCAGACAAGCAGCTACCAACACCAACACCAGCACCACGGGACATGTAGACAAGCAGCTACCAACACCAGCACGCGCACCACGTGACATGTAGACAAGCAGCTACCAACACCAGCACGTGCACTACGGAACATGTAGACAAGCAGCTACCAACACCAGCACGAGCATCACGGGACATGCAGACAAGCAGCTACCAACACCAGCACGCGCACCACGGGACATGTAGACAAGCAGCTACCAACACCAACACCAGCACCACGGGACATGTAGACAAGCAGCTACCAACACCAGCACGAGCATCACGGGACATGCAGACAAGCAGCTACCAACACCAGCACGCGCATCACGGGACATGTAGACAAGCAGCTACCAACACCAGCACGCGCACCACGGGTCATGTAGACAAGCAGCTACCAACACCAGCACGTGCACCACGGGACATGCACACAAGCAGCTACCAACACCAGCACGTGCACCACGGGACATGTAGACAAGCAGCTACCAACACCAGCACGCGCACCACGGGACATGTAGACAAGCAGCTACCAACACCAGCACGCGCACCACGGGACATGTAGACAAGCAGCTACCAACACCAGCACGAGCATCATGGGACATGTAGACAAGCAGCTACCAACACCAGCACGAGCATCATCGGACATGTAGACAAGCAGCTACCAACACCAGCACGCGCACCACGGGGGTCACATGTAGACAAGCAGCTACCAACACCAGCACGCGCACCATCGGACATGTAGACAAGCAGCTACCAACACCAGCACGCGCACCACGGGGGCCACATGTAGACAAGCAGCTACCAACACCAGCACGCGCACCACGGGACATGTAGACAAGCAGCTACCAACACCAGCACGCGCACCACGGGACATGTAGACAAGCAGCTACCAACACCAGCACGCGCACCACGGGACATGTAGACAAGCAGCTACCAACACCAGCACGCGCACCACGGGACATGCAGACAAGCAGCTACCAACACCAGCACGCGCACCACGGGGGACACATGTAGACAAGCAGCTACCAACACCAGCACGAGCATCATGGGACATGTAGACAAGCAGCTACCAACACCAGCACGAGCACCACGGGACATGTAGACAAGCAGCTACCAACACCAGCACGCGCACCACGGGACATGCAGACAAGCAGCTACCAACACCAGCACGCGCACCACGGGACATGCAGACAAGCAGCTACCAACACCAGCACGCGCACCACGGGACATGTAGACAAGCAGCTACCAACACCAGCACGCGCACCACGGGACATGCAGACAAGCAGCTACCAACACCAGCACGCGCACCACCGGACATGTAGACAAGCAGCTACCAACACCAGCACGCGCACCACCGGACATGTAGACAAGCAGCTACCAACACCAGCACGCGCACCACGGGACATGTAAACAAGCAGCTACCAACACCAGCACGTGCACTACGGGACATGCAGACAAGCAGCTACCAACACCAGCACGAGCACCACGGGACATGCAGACAAGCAGCTACCAACACCAGCACGCGCACCACCGGACATGTAAACAAGCAGCTACCAACACCAGCACGAGCATCATGGGACATGCAGACAAGCAGCTACCGACACCAGCACGAGCATCATGGGACATGTAGACAAGCAGCTACCAACACCAGCACGCGCACCACGGGACATGTAGACAAGCAGCTACCAACACCAGCACGAGCATCATGGGACATGCAGACAAGCAGCTACCAACACCAGCACGAGCATCAAGGGACATGTAGACAAGCAGCTACCAACACCAGCACGCGCACCACGGGACATGCAGACAAGCAGCTACCAACACCAGCACGAGCATCATGGGACATGTAGACAAGCAGCTACCAACACCAGCACGCGCACCACGGGACATGCAGACAAGCAGCTACCAACACCAGCACGCGCACCACGGGACATGCAGACAAGCAGCTACCAACACCAGCACGAGCATCATGGGACATGTAGACAAGCAGCTACCAACACCAGCACGCGCACCACGGGACATGTAGACAAGCAGCTACCAACACCAGCACGAGCATCATGGGACATGCAGACAAGCAGCTACCAACACCAGCACGCGCACCACGGGACATGTAGACAAGCAGCTACCAACACCAGCACGCGCACCACGGGACATGTAGACAAGCAGCTACCAACACCAGCACGAGCACCACGGGGGCCACATGTAGACAAGCAGCTACCAACACCAGCACGAGCACCACCAGACATGCACACAAGCAGCTACCAACACCAGCACGTGCACCACGGGACATGTAGACAAGCAGCTACCAACACCAGCACGCGCACCACGGGACATGTAGACAAGCAGCTACCAACACCAGCACGCGCACCACCAGACATGCAGACAAGCAGCTACCAACACCAGCACGAGCATCATGGGACATGCAGACAAGCAGCTACCAACACCAGCACGCGCACCACGGGACATGTAGACAAGCAGCTACCAACACCAGCACGAGCACCACGGGGGTCACATGTAGACAAGCAGCTACCAACACCAGCACGCGCACCACGGGACATGTAGACAAGCAGCTACCAACACCAGCACGCGCATCACGGGACATGTAGACAAGCAGCTACCAACACCAGCACGCGCACCACGGGTTATGTAGACAAGCAGCTACCAAAACCAGCACGAGCACCACGGGGGCCACATGTAGACAAGCAGCTACCAACGCCAGCACGCGCACCACGGGACATGTAGACAAGCAGCTACCAACACCAGCACGCGCACCACCGGACATGTAGACAAGCAGCTACCAACACCAGCACCACGGGACATGCAGACAAGCAGCTACCAACACCAGCACGAGCATCATGGGACATGCAGACAAGCAGCTACCAACACCAGCACGCGCACCACGGGACATGTAGACAAGCAGCTACCAACACCAGCACGCGCACCACGGGACATGTAGACAAGCAGCTACCAACACCAGCACGAGCACCACGGGGGTCACATGTAGACAAGCAGCTACCAACACCAGCACGCGCACCACCGGACATGCAGACAAGCAGCTACCAACACCAGCACGAGCATCATGGGACATGCAGACAAGCAGCTACCAACACCAGCACGCGCACCACGGGACATGTAGACAAGCAGCTACCAACACCAGCACGCGCACCACGGGACATGTAGACAAGCAGCTACCAACACCAGCACGCGCACCACGGGGGTCACATGTAGACAAGCAGCTACCAACACCAGCACGCGCACCACCGGACATGCAGACAAGCAGCTACCAACACCAGCACGAGCACCACCAGACATGAAGACAAGCAGCTACCAACACCAGCACGCGCACCACGGGACATGTAGACAAGCAGCTACCAACACCAGCACGAGCACCACCAGACATGAAGACAAGCAGCTACCAACACCAGCACGCGCACCACCGGACATGTAGACAAGCAGCTACCAACACCAGCACGAGCACCACGGGACATGTAGACAAGCAGCTACCAACACCAGCACGCGCACCACCAGACATGAAGACAAGCAGCTACCAACACCAGCACGCGCACCACCGGACATGTAGACAAGCAGCTACCAACACCAGCACGAGCACCACGGGACATGTAGACAAGCAGCTACCAACACCAGCACGCGCACCACGGGGGACACATGTAGACAAGCAGCTACCAACACCAGCACGCGCACCACGGGACATGTAGACAAGCAGCTACCGACACCAGCACGCGCACCACGGGACATGTAGACAAGCAGCTACCAACACCAGCACCACGGGACATGTAGACAAGCAGCTACCAACACCAGCACGCGCACCACGGGACATGAAGACAAGCAGCTACCAACACCAGCACGCGCACCACGGGACATGTAGACAAGCAGCTACCAACACCAGCACGAGCATCAAGGGACATGTAGACAAGCAGCTACCAACACCAGCACGCGCACCACCGGACATGTAGACAAGCAGCTACCAACACCAGCACGAGCACCACGGGGGACACATGTAGACAAGCAGCTACCAACACCAGCACGCGCACCACCGGACATGCAGACAAGCAGCTACCAACACCAGCACGAGCACCACGGGACATGTAGACAAGCAGCTACCAACACCAGCACGAGCACCACGGGGCATGTAGACAAGCAGCTACCAACACCAGCACGCGCACCACCGGACATGCAGACAAGCAGCTACCAACACCAGCACGCGCACCACGGGACATGTAGACAAGCAGCTACCAACACCAGCACGCGCACCACCGGACATGTAGACAAGCAGCTACCAACACCAGCACGCGCACCACGGGGCCCACATGTAGGCAAGCAGCTACCAACACAAGCACGTGCATCACGGGACATGTAGACAAGCAGCTACCAACACCAGCACGAGCATCACCGGACATGTAGACAAGCAGCTACCAACACCAGCACGCGCACCACCGGACATGTAGACAAGCAGCTACCAACACCAGCACGCGCACCACGGGGCCCCATGTAGACAAGCAGCTACCAACACCAGCACGTGCACCACGGGACATGTAGACAAGCAGCTACCAACACCAGCACGTGCACTACGGGACATGCAGACAAGCAGCTACCAACACCAGCACGAGCACCACGGGACATGTAGACAAGCAGCTACCAACACCAGCACGAGCATCATGGGACATGTAGACAAGCAGCTACCAACACCAGCACGAGCACCACGGGACATGTAAACAAGCAGCTACCAACACCAGCACGAGCACCACGGGGCCCCCATGTAGACAAGCAGCTACCAACACCAGCACGTGCACCACGGGACATGTAGACAAGCAGCTACCAACACCAGCACGAGCATCACGGGACATGTAGACAAGCAGCTACCAACACCAGACAAGCAGCTATCGACAGCTAATCAAATATTTAAACAACAAACACAGAACAATCAAGTCTCTCTGGATCCTGGGACACGCAGGTATCCCGGGAAACGAGAAAACCGACAGACTAGTGAAATTAAGCCTAGAATTACCTTCATAAACCCATCTTCCAAATCCTGTATCAGACGTTTTAGATTATATAAATCTACAATTTAGCATATTACGCTAGCGCGAGTGGGACGCTGCTTCGCATTTTCATCTTCATCCGATCAAGCCAAAAGTAAAACATTTTATATCTAGTCAACATAATTTTAGAGAAAAAGAAATAGTATTAGCACGCCTCCTCCTCGGTCATACACAAATTACGCATTATTATATTCAAGACAATCTTCCGCCCCCAAATTGCCAACACTGCCCAGGTTATCCACGCTATACAATTAAACATTTATTTATTACTTGCCCTGTGCACAATGTCAAACGTCAGAAAATAATAGATTACACGCAACAAAATCGAATCACATTAAATCTGCAAACGCTGTTAGGTGATAATTATCCTGAATTGATTAGCCTCCTCTTTGATTTTCTTTACCAAACACGATTGGTTAATAACATATAACAAGTTTGTTTTTTCCTAGCGCAATTTTGGCTTTCTGACAGGTTTTTCCCCTTTGCGTCAGACGCTGTTTTTTTTATATATTTTTAGGACTTTTCTCCCAGCAAAATACATCCCACAACCAGGTCTCGCCGGGGTGCCGGAGCCAGGGAGACTGGCAGCAGCCTCCCGTTGCTGCAATGATGGCGCCCCGGCTCCGTCAACACTGACACCGTTTCACAAGTGTATGTTCAAGTGTATGTATGTATGTAATAAAATGTGTATGTATGTGTTTCTCGTGTTTTACTTAATGATGACTTTCAACGAAATACGTAACGTAAGATAGACATTATATTTACTTTGAACAATTCACTTAACGTAAAATAGATAAAACACTAGTGCTAACCCGTCCGCTCCGCTGGGCAGTTACTAGTGTCTAGTGGCGGTGCAAGCCAGTGATAGGCAATTAGGGATTGATAACCCGTACTACCCGCGACACCTGTCGTACCTATATTACGTGTGTGTACCCGTCATACACCCGAGGTACCCGTGACACCTCTCGTACCTATAATACGTTTGTGTACCCGTCATACACCCGAAGTACCCGTCAAAAACCTACGGTGCCCGACATACACCCGTAGTACACGTTGTGTCCCTGTGGAACACGTGATAACCCCGTCATAGCCGGCACTCACCCATTATACCCGTGAAACACCTATGGCACCCGTTATATACCCGTTAAACCCGTGCAAACTCCACCCCGGCTTAGCGTATATGTTCATTGATATATGCCGTACCGTATGTCGATGACCTTCGTTTCGCAGTGATTCCGTGATTGCTTCTCCTTGGTTGTGGCACTGTAGTATCCGTGGCCGGATCTGATTGGCTTTCGACTGGAGTGAAGCGATGTAAAAATCGTATCCGTAAACTGTTGTTTTTACGGTAAAATATTTATTAACACCTCCTTCTATGCTAGTTACAGCACAAACCTTTGCCCAAAACTGCACAACATAAAACTGTCTGTAACTATCGTATCAAATGCGTCGGAAATGTACGAATTATACACCTCTTGGTAGTATCCGTAAACTCGTATGAAAACCTTAAAATCACGTACATCACATGCTTATAGCAATGTGGTACTGCAATGTAGAACTGCCGCTTTACTGTGTTAAATTCGTTCCAGAGAGACAGACAGACAGACAGACAGACGCTTGTCAAATAGTAATATAGACTAGTGCTAACCCGTCCGCTCCGCTGGGCGGTTACTAGTGTCAAGTGGTGGTGCAAGCCAGTGATAGGCAATAAGGGATTGATAACCCGTACTACCCGTGACACCTGTCGTACCTATAATACGTGTGTGTACCCGTCATACACCCGAGGTACCCGTGACACCTCTCGTACCTATAATACGTTTGTGTACCCGTCATACACCCGAAGTACCCGTCAAAAACCTACGGTGCCTGACATAACCCGTTGTACCCGTTGGGCCCCTGTGGAACACGTGATAACCCCGTGAAAACGGCTTAGCGTATATGTTCATTGATATATGCCGTACCGTATGTTGATGACCTTCGTTTCGCAGTGATTCCGTGGTTGCTTGACATTGCTTGACATTGACTGTAGTATCCGTGGTCGGATCTGATTGGCTTTCGACTGGAGTGAAGCGATGTAAAACTCGTATCCATAAACTGTTTTTTTTACGGTAAAATATTTGTTAACACCTTCTATGTTAGTTACAGCACAAACCTTCGCCCAAAACTGCACAACCTAAGTTTGTCTGTAACTATCGTATAAAATGCGTCGGAAATGTACGAATTATACACCACTCGGTAGTATCCGTAAACTCGTTTGAAAACCTTAAAACCACGTACAGTCGGTCTCATAATGATCTTCCCTTGCCACCACGTGGCGCTACGGTCGCGATAGGCACAAAAAAGATGGTTTCCCCACCGTAGGTTGGTACCCATTGTGGCTGTCTGGCAGGTGCGTGACCTGGGGAGGGGGAGGGAGGGAGGGAGGGGCGTTGTCGGAATGGAATGCGCCGGTACCCGGGTGGTGGTCAGGGCCGTCTGTCTCGAGGGTCAAGAGGTCACCTGTCCTGAGCTGGCAGAGATCCAATATTGGAGACTAAATAACAGTGTTCATCACATCAGCCCAAATAGCTCAGTCGGTATAGCTGTCTACTCCTAGCGTATTCGTAGATTGGTCGTGGGTCCGAACCGTGCCAACAGCCCAGCCCAAACCAGGCGCTTTTACGTGTATTTCTTTCTTAATCATGCCATGTGTCATGCGCAATGCAGAACCCCGAAATTACGAATACAAACGTCCACCTGATGATTCTACACGAAAAAGCAGACAAATGCAGTGGGCCTCGCACTGATATGTTCGCATCACGCCGCTCCGTCCTTCACTTTCCACAAACACACCCGGGCGGGTTTATATCCATTAAGTTAGCAACGATATCTGCGACGACAGTATTTCAAACGTTAGGTCTATGAAGCATCGTCAGGTGTGTAGCTGATAGAGCATCTGACTGGCTACGCGTTTAAATTTGATATTGACCTTGAGATCAGATCAAAATATCGACACTTTATTTTGTTGGCGCAATGCAAATTTCTCAATCGTCGCAAGCGACACGACGGATAGCCATTTCCGAGACGACATCTGTGACGACGGTATCGGTCAACTTGAGATACAAATATTCGTCTTAACCCTATTTGTAACAGGCTCCTGGCTACCCCTATTTGTAACAGAGGTGGGGGGGGGGGGCGGATTCCGCCCCCCCCGGAGATCTAGAGATCTACCCGGCCGATTTTCAAAAATGAAACGGTTTTTGGTTCCCCTCAACACGATCTACATTTCTAAATAATACAAAATCTAAATTTCGGTTAGGAGGGCAACAGGGGGGCAAAAACTACAAATTTTAGTGGTATTTTTGATCCAACATAGCTTTCATGTTTATCAACCGATTTTAACACAACTAATGGGAATCGAAAGAGATTGAATTGGAAATGGATATATAACGGTAAAGTTTGAAAATTCAAAAATCATAGGCGTGTGCAGGTCACTCAATATGGGGGTGAAGTAAATGAGTAATAAAACCATTTTTTGATGTTGTTTTTTTGATAAATGAAATGGTATGTGATTGTGACATTAGACTAAACCGTTATAAATCATATTGTTTGCCATAGGCGGTACTAGGTTAGTGAAAAAGGAGGTAAAATTGGAGAAAAAAAATATTAACCGCAGAAAAGTTGCTACCCAGCACTATAAATATGTTACTGATCGTAGATAGTTTCTTTTTGCATGTTATACTTCATCATAGGCGTATCCAGGATCCAAACTGGGGCGGCGCAAGACCTTTTGATAAGTATCCGCTATTATGATACTAATTAGTCAACAGTGACTATTTCACTACAACTTCAATTAACATTGCTTACCCCACTTTTTACCCTACCTGGACTCGCCTATTATCTTATAATCGTTCGTAGAGTAGCCTGTGGTGCGTGTTTCATCCGAAAACTGCAGTATGTTATGTCATTGTACGCCCATGCCTCTTAGTTTCCTTGCAATCATATGACCCCCTTTCTTCCATTCCTGAGCGTGCCTCTGCAAAAAAAATGACTTTATTCCCTTTTCTGGCCTCATATGTGCATATATCATTGTAAGCTAAACGTCTATTGCGCCGTTGTCGCTGGCATATCGTCATCACCATGCCAGTCACCCCCCTTTTCTTGTGCCTGAACACGCCCCTGAAACTCTATCTGTAATAAATTATGCAAATAATGGAATCAAAAGCTATCTTTTACATCTTGATAGCTATAAATGTCCCTTACATCGCTCTATTGGCTTCCCGCCAAGCATTGAATACTTCCTGGAACCCCCCCCCCCCTTTGCAAGCCCCTGAAACCGCCTCTGCCATGCAATTTTTATGATATTTCATTAACATCAACTAATTTTCACTTGTTGCAATCACCGTAAGCCAATGTAACTCCTTCATACTTGATGCAGTTAGGAAGAAACCGTGAAGATCGCATTTCTGTATTATCGCCAAATGTCGCCTCCGAACCCACCCAAAACTGTGCCCTGGAACCGCCTCTGTTAAGGTTAAGAACTCAAAATTTTGACTCCAAATGCGGTATTCAATTTTATGAAAAGTCCCAAAATTTAATGGGCCTGCTCCCAGCCGTTCTGGAGATATCTGCGAAAAACATGAGGGGGGGGGGCGGAATCCCCCCCCCCCCCTGTTACAAATAGGGTTAAAGTGTTCGTGCAGTGTTCTATCAATTTCACACTTAGCAATGCTTCACAGACCTATGGTTTTCTTAAAACTGGTCATCACAGACATTGTCGCTAACTTGACATTCTAGGTCTGCGTATATTTCCAACCACGGTCCGCCACACATGCGCATCGCTATTCCCCAATCGGCCCGTGTGGGTCAGACCAGGACAGAGCGGTGCAGATTCCGCCAAGTATCGGCCGGCACCGGGCGACCTGTCAAACCGGTCCGGCCCCGCCTCGGTGCGGGAATCAGCCAGCTATCGTTTTGCCTACCGTGGGAGATCCAGAGCTAGGGCTAAGATCATTACGAGACCGACTGTACATCACGTGCTTATAGCAATGTGGTACTGCAATGTAGAACTGCCGCTTTACTGTGTTAAATTCGTTCCAGAGAGACAGACAGACAGACAGACAGACGCTTTTCAAATAGTAATATGGATTATATTTACTTTGAACAATTCACTTAACGTAAAATAGACACCCTATTCCCTAGCTTGCTCCGGGTTCACATAAACCGGTTAACGTAATTCTTTTCCTGGCAAATTGCCAGATGTAATCCATCCCTCCCCCCCTCCGGAAATTGGCTATAGGCCGGTCCGGGGAAATACAAGAAAGAAGAAAAAAGAGGCACGGCAGCAGCGACTTCTAAAATACACGGAGCTGCTGCGCATGCGCCAGCAGTGGCGGCTCAGAAAGTTCGGAAACAGCACCATCGACAGCCTCAGCCATACACACCAGGCGAGGGACGGCTAAGCTGAATGTGATCACTGACTGCAAAATGTCCTATCTCGACGTCATCCTGTCATACTACAGAGTGCACTGCACTCTGTAGATGATTTAAATACGCCTGATCTTCATCTCAGCCTTCTTCAGGGACTGATGGCCGTTCCACTTGTACCACCAAATTAGTAGGGATCGCCTAGGGGTCGTTAGTAGGGATCGCCTGACTCTGTCCGTTCAGATTAATGTAACCACAGCCACAGCACCAGTCCCGGCGGTACCACCAGGCCCCCCTACGGTCCCGTGCACAGCTGCCTCCGGACCCTCCGTCCTGATCCCTGTCACGGGTCGAAAATTTACTGTTGATGTGGAAACTGAGACTGTCTCCGGCATCTCCGGTGTAGCTGGACGCGCTCAGCAGCCGGTAGCCGTCCTCCGCCGACGAAATGCGGAAACTCTGGTATAGGGCGTGTCTCTTCTCGCCGTCGAAGTTTTCCAGGTTTATCCGTAGTTCGTACACCCGATCCTGCGCTGACGTAATCCTCGATAAGTTCTCTAAGCCCCACCAGAACTCCCCGGTCAGGTCGCCGAAGCCTTTCTTGTATGCGGCCCAGCCGAGGTAGAAGTTCTGGCGCGGCTCCATGTCGGTGCGCCGCTGAATCACGGTCCAGTGGCCGCTGTCCGTCCCCGCGAGGCAGTAGGCCTCCACCGGCGGTTGCGAGAGATCCAGGCCCGGCTGCAGCATGTGGATCCCGCTCTGGGCGCCGGCCGGCAGGTCGCTACAGTCGCGGGGAAGTGTATCGCTGCCTCCCGGCCCACCTCCGTCATGCACTCGGTCCAGCCTGACGGCCAGCTCATCGATCTGAGTTTGCTGGCTGGCCGTCTTGATGATCACTGCATCAAGTCGGGATTGTTCGCTGCTGGATGCTTCGGCCAGCACAGCCAGCTGAGATTGCTGGCCGTCCAGTTTGGTAACCAGGCTGTCATATTTGGCGACAAGCACGTCCAGTTGCGATTGCCCCCCCGGACACTTCGCCCGCCTGCGACTGGGGCTTGTCTTCCAGCGCGTCCACCCGCGTCTCAAGTTTGCTGACGAGCGGCTGCAGCCTGGCCCAGACCGCCTTCTCTAAGAAACACCACAGCTCGTCCTGGGTGGTGTCAATAGTGGTGAACTCGGCGGACGTCTGCTGCTGCTGCTGCTGTGCCGCGGCACAGCCGGCCGTCACACACAACACCACCAGCAGACGGGCCGCCGCGCCGCTGGGAAGCCGGGCCGGCATCCTGACAGCTCAGGTCGGGTCACAGGGGCTGCGGACCGGAGACTGACGGCTCAGCGCGGGTGGGACGGCGGCAGAGCACGGCACAGTACCAGCTGTCAGACGCGCCACCACCGGCCGCACGGCTGTCCCGGGACTGACTGACCCGCACCGGTCCGGCGCCGCTGACGGGACCCGCCGGCCCTGTTTACTCCTGACCGACTCGCCGGCCCTGTTTACTCCATGGCTGAGGGGGCGGGGGGGGGGGCGGCCGGCGGTGGTGGTCTGCACTTCTGCAAACTGATAAACATTTGCATGAGCTTGAGCTGGCGTCCCTAAGGCCTGGCAGAGAACGGGCATGTTCTTGGGCCCACATTGGGCTGGGTAACACGTTTCCCGTCGCCCCCCCCCCGCCTCCCCCCCCCCCTGTGTAGACGTCCTTGTACACCATAGCCCTTCGTGAGCCTGTTGACGGTCTGCTCTTAGCCGGACGGCTGAGGTGCTCTTCTACCGATGATCGCATCAGTGAACTGCAGCGGTGCGGAGGGAGCCCGCCATCCAATGGTTTCCTCGTCACCGTCCGGCACCGTCAGTCGAGTCGTGTATCCGTCCCTGGCCTCTGTCGGTGTCCACCAGTACCGGATCCAGAACCATTGGACTCTGAGGCGAGTTGAACGCTCCCCGCTCGGGAGGGGGGGGGGGGTGTCTATGACTTCTCAGGAGCCGGGGCTCTGGTGGTTGGCACTGTGCAGTATAAACATAACATTAACATGACCCCGGTCTCACCCGCTGTCCAGTGCCGTCTGATGGTGTACACAATCGGGGCCCAGCTGGCGAAGCTGAGCAGAGCAGAGCAGAGCTGATGTGCACTCGGCGGTAAAACGGTCACCCGCTGATCATCATTGTAGCGACTGACGGTCACCCGCTGATCATCATTGTAGCGACTGACGGTCACCCGCTGATCATCCTTGTAGCGACTGACGGTCACCCGCTGATCATCATTGTAGCGACTGACGGTCACCCGCTGATCATCCTTGTAGCGACTGACGGTCACCCGCTGATCATCATTGTAGCGACTGACGGTCACCCGCTGATCATCCTTGTAGCGACTGACGGTCACCCGCTGATCATCATTGTAGCGACTGACGGTCACCCGCTGATCATCATTGTAGCGACTGACGGTCACCCGCTGATCATCCTTGTAGCGACTGACGGTCACCCGCTGATCATCATTGTAGCGACTGACGGTCACCCGCTGATCATCATTGTAGCGACTGACGGTCACCCGCTGATCATCATTGTAGCGACTGACGGTCACCCGCTGATCATCATTGTAGCGACTGACGGTCACCCACTGATCATCATTGTAGCGACTGACGGTCACCCGCTGATCATCATTGTAGCGACTGACGGTCACCCGCTGATCATCATTGTAGCGACTGACGGTCACCCGCTGATCATCATTGTAGCGACTGACGGTCACCCGCTGATCATCATTGTAGCGAATGACGGTCACCCGCTGATCATCATTGTAGCGACTGACGGTCACCCGCTGATCATCATTGTAGCGACTGACGGTCACCCGCTGATCATCATTGTAGCGACTGACGGTCACCCGCTGATCATCATTGTAGCGACTGACGGTCACCCGCTGATCATCATTGTAGCGACTGACGGTCACCCGCTGATCATCATTGTAGCGACTGACGGTCACCCGTTGATCATCCTTGTAGCGACTGACGGTCACCCGCTGATCATCATTGTAGCGACTGACGGTCACCCGCTGATCATCATTGTAGCGACTGACGGTCACCCGCTGATCATCATTGTAGCGACTGACGGTCACCCGCTGATCATCATTGTAGCGACTGACGGTCACCCGCTGATCATCATTGTAGCGACTGACGGTCACCCGCTGATCATCATTGTAGCGACTGACGGTCACCCGCTGATCATCATTGTAGCGACTGACGGTCACCCGCTGATCATCATTGTAGCGACTGACGGTCACCCGCTGATCATCATTGTAGCGACTGACGGTCACCCGCTGATCATCATTGTAACGACTGACGGTCACCCGCTGATCATCCTTGTAGCGACTGACGGTCACCCGCTGATCATCCTTGTAGCGACTGACGGTCACCCGCTGATCATCATTGTAGCGACTGACGGTCACCCGCTGATCATCCTTGTAGCGACTGACGGTCACACGCTGATCATCATTGTAGCGACTGACGGTCACCCGCTGATCATCATTGTAGCGACTGACGGTCACCCGCTGATCATCATTGTAGCGACTGACGGTCACCCGCTGATCATCATTGTAGCGACTGACGGTCACCCGCTGATCATCATTGTAGCGACTGACGGTCACCCGCTGATCATCATTGTAGCGAATGACGGTCACCCGCTGATTTTCATTGTAGCGACTGACGGTCACCCGCTGATCATCATTGTAGCGACTGACGGTCACCCGCTGATCATCATTGTAGCGACTGACGGTCACCCGCTGATCATCATTGTAGCGACTGACGGTCACCCGCTGATCATCATTGTAGCGACTGACGGTCACCCGCTGATCATCATTGTAGCGACTGACGGTCACCCGCTGATCATCATTGTAGCGACTGACGGTCACCCACTGATCATCATTGTAGCGACTGACGGTCACCCGCTGACTATCATTGTAGCGACTGACGGTCACCCGCTGATCATCATTGTAGCGACTGACGGTCACCCGCTGATCATCATTGTAGCGACTGACGGTCACCCGCTGATCATCATTGTAGCGACTGACGGTCACCCGCTGATCATCATTGTAGCGACTGACGGTCACCCGCTGATCATCATTGTAGCGACTGACGGTCACCCGCTGATCATCATTGTAGCGACTGACGGTCACCCGCTGATCATCATTGTAGCGACTGACGGTCACCCGCTGATCATCATTGTAGCGACTGACGGTCACCCGCTGATCATCATTGTAGCGACTGACGGTCACCCGCTGATCATCATTGTAGCGACTGACGGTCACCCGCTGATCATCATTGTAGCGACTGACGGTCACCCGCTGATCATCATTGTAGCGACTGACGGTCACCCGCTGATCATCATTGTAGCGACTGACGGCCACCCGCTGATCATCATTGTAGCGACTGACGGTCACCCGCTGATCATCATTGTAGCGACTGACGGTCACCCGCTGATCATCATTGTAGCGACTGACGGTCACCCGCTGACCATCATTGTAGCGACTGACGGTCACCCGCTGATCATCATTGTAGCGACTGACGGTCACCCGCTGATCATCATTGTAGCGACTGACGGTCACCCGCTGATCATCATTGTAGCGACTGACGGTCACCCGCTGATCATCCTTGTAGCGACTGACGGTCACCCGCTGATCATCATTGTAGCGACTGACGGTCACCCGCTGATCATCATTGTAGCGACTGACGGTCACCCGCTGATCATCATTGTAGCGACTGACGGTCACCCGCTGATCATCATTGTAGCGACTGACGTTCACCCGCTGATCATCATTGTAGCGACTGACGGTCACCCGCTGATCATCATTGTAGCGACTGACGGTCACCCGCTGATCATCATTGTAGCGACTGACGGTCACCCGCTGATCATCCTTGTAGCGACTGACGGTCACCCGCTGATCATCATTGTAGCGACTGACGGTCACCCGCTGATCATCCTTGTAGCGACTGACGGTCACCCGCTGATCATCCTTGTAGCGACTGACGGTCACCCGCTGATCATCATTGTAGCGACTGACGGTCACCCGCTGATCATCCTTGTAGCGACTGACGGTCACCCGCTGATCATCATTGTAGCGACTGACGGTCACCCGCTGATCATCATTGTAGCGACTGACGGTCACCCGCTGATCATCATTGTAGCGACTGACGGTCACCCGCTGATCATCATTGTAGCGACTGACGGTCACCCGCTGATCATCCTTGTAGCGACTGACGGTCACCCGCTGATCATCATTGTAGCGGCTGACGGTCACCCGCTGATCATCATTGTAGCGACTGACGGTCACCCGCTGACCATCATTGTAGCGACTGACGGTCACCCGCTGATCATCATTGTAGCGACTGACGGTCACCCGCTGATCATCATTGTAGCGACTGACGGTCACCCGCTGATCATCATTGTAGCGACTGACGGTCACCCGCTGATCATCATTGTAGCGACTGACGGTCACCCGCTGATCATCATTGTAGCGACTGTCGGTCACCCGCTGATCATCATTGTAGCGACTGACGGTCACCCGCTGACCATCATTGTAGCGACTGACGGTCACCCGCTGATCATCCTTGTAGCGACTGACGGTCACCCGCTGATCATCATTGTAGCGACTGACGGTCACCCGCTGATCATCCTTGTAGCTACTGACGGTCACCCGCTGATCATCATTGTAGCGACTGACGGTCACCCGCTGATCATCATTGTAGCGACTGACGGTCACCCGCTGATCATCATTGTAGCGACTGACGGTTTCCCGCTGATCATCCTTGTAGCGACTGACGGTCACCCGCTGATCATCATTGTAGCGACTGACGGTCACCCGCTGATCATCATTGTAGCGACTGACGGTCACCCGCTGATCATCATTGTAGCGACTGACGGTCACCCGCTGATCATCATTGTAGCGACTGACGGTCACCCGCTGATCATCATTGTAGCGACTGACGGTCACCCGCTGATCATCATTGTAGCGACTGACGGTCACCCGCTGATCATCATTGTAGCGACTGACGGTCACCCGCTGATCATCATTGTAGGGACTGACGGTCACCCACTGATCATCATTGTAGCGACTGACGGTCACCCGCTGATCATCATTGTAGCGACTGACGGTCACCCGCTGATCATCATTGTAGCGACTGACGGTCACCCGCTGATCATCATTGTAGCGACTGACGGCCACCCGCTGATCATCATTGTATCGACTGACGGTCACCCGCTGATCATCATTGTAGCGACTGACGGTCACCCGCTGATCATCATTGTAGCGACTGACGGTCACCCGCTGATCATCATTGTAGCGACTGACGGTCACCCGCTGATCATCATTGTAGCGACTGACGGTCACCCGCTGATCATCATTGTAGCGACTGACGGTCATCCGCTGATCATCATTGTAGCGACTGACGGTCACCCGCTGATCATCATTGTAGCGACTGACGGTCACCCGCTGATCATCCTTGTAGCGACTGACGGTCAGCCGCTGATCATCATCGTAGCGACTGACGGTCACCCGCTGATCATCATTGTAGCGACTGACGGTCACCCGCTGATCATCATTGTAGCGACTGACGGTCACCCGCTGATCATCATTGTAGCGACTGACGGTCACCCGCTGATCATCATTGTAGCGATGATCCCATATGTGTCCCTCACAGTGGTCAATTGAGACTACGGTAGAATTGAGTACAATTGAGACTACGGTAGGTCAATTGAGACTACGTTAGAATTGAGTACAATTGAGACTACGGTAGGTCAATTGAGACTACGGTAGAATTGAGTACAATTGAGACTACGGTAGGTCAATTGAGACTACGGTAGAATTGAGTACAATTGAGACTACGGTAGAATTGAGTACAATTGAGACTACGGTAGGTCAATTGAGAATACGGTAGAAATATGTGGGTGTACTGATTCCCGAAAACTGGATCCGGTGGAGCATTTGTGATATTCGCGTTCAGGGCCTCTAATCTCCTCGTACTCAGGTAGTGTAAGGTCGGAACTGTGAAATGTTGTGTTTGGCTCGTCGATACGCGTTGATTGATGTAAAATTTGAACTTGATCTTACCTTGGCCTGAGCACAGGTCAGGTAAATTTGGGGATATTACCCAACTAGGTCATGGTCATATGATATACTATTCGATGCGGCTCGACGGAGAAACACAATGGTGAAAACTGTAAGTATCACTATCATGCGTATCTCAAAAGTTATTCCCTAAAAACAATTCCGCGATTTTTAGAATGTTTCAAGTTCGATGGCCTCGCCTGAGCTAACTATTGACCTGATATGAAATATGATGGAGCCTGAGTGACAAAACAGTCAATTTTCTTTCGTACGTTGTTTTCGGGCGTCGCTAGCTCTTTTTGTTTGCAAGATATAGACGGCTTTTGGTAAGGATATGGCCGATGGCCGAAATTTTACCTCTGTTAACCTCTAGTGACCTCAATAATGACCTGATCTAAAAAATGACCTTAGTACTTTCATAATACCTTGTTTCGAGCTATCTAACGTGGTTTATGTTTGTCGCCAATGTTTCATTTTTGTGTAATCTTAGAGGGCAGGAATCCGCTCCTACCCCCCCCCCCCCCCCCTGTCGGTTCCAAGTCATCGCGGACCCCGTTGGTGCGCGGGTTAGCAATTTTAATTGCACGCACAAGGCTCCTTGAAGGTCCCAGCAACAACACAATGCAGGCAACGCGACGCGAGGCAACGCGACGCAACGCGAGGCAACGCGAGGCAACGCGAGGCAACGCGAAACTTCGGCCCTCAACATTTGACGTTGCCCCGATTGCTCACGTTTGTGACAAATTACATTGCAAACACATAAATTCGAGGTAATTCACTGACGTATAGACTATGAAATGGGGAGGCGCTTTACGCGAAACGATCCGTCATAGGTTTGCTTTAGACAACTTCAGAAAACAGGAACGTATAAAACTTCAGTCGAACATTTTGAGCGCTCATGGGCTTATAAAGTAGCTTGTCTTAGTCTAAGGCCACTGACAGATCCAGCAGGTGGCGAGGGGGGGGGGGGGGCAAAGAGTGCCGCAAAACGCCCGAAATCGGCCAAAAATTTACACATTCACTGATTTTAACAGAATAATTAAGCAACTTAACCGAGGGAATGTTCACCATCAATATTCAATACGAAACGAAATTCAATGGCTGACCTGTAACCGGCGCTGTCCGACCCGTGACCGGTCGGTTGCGGGTGTTGGGCGGAGTCAAGGGCGGGACTACCGAGCGACCGGACGTTAGCCTCTATCCGAGCTCGTATTGTGTTTAACATTACGAGTGAATGGAAAGCGCCCTAAATTTTCGTTTGACACTAACCAACTTTTATAATACAAATTAGCGCAGAGCCTGAAACGTCCATTGCGAGAAATTTGTTCATACCAGTTGATGGATTCAAAAGTTATCGCCGAAAATTAGGGGCACAAGCGCACTGGCGCATCCAGGGGGGGGGGGGCAACCAGGCCATGCCCCCCATGGGTGGATCTAGAGGGGCGCTACAGGGCATGGCCCCTCCCCCCCCAAACCACCTGAAATCGGCGCAAATTTGACACATTCCTGAGATAATATAAAATCTAAGCAACTTTTACTAAGGGAAGTTTGTTTTAACCCTCGCCGTACGGGAGCTTTTCACCTTCGCCCTACGGGAGGGCGCTGTCAGCCCCCTCCCCCCCCCCCCCCCTGTTAACCCGCGAGATACTGGGGTATATTTCATAACGCGACTTACTGGGGGGGGGCTATTTTTTGCCCCCCTCTCATCTCCGGAACTACTGGACCGAATGTAAAATTCAAACGGCATTTTATAGCCCTGGAAAATTTATCGAGGGAAACATAATATTGTTGACCTCGGGTGTCACCGATGACGTCTAAGATCAGGTCAAGTACGAAATGTTTGACCGTGTCAAAAGGTCTCGATGGATGGAATTGTCGCGCAAAATTGCGATATTAAACGCATAAGCTGTTGATAAATCGGCATGATTCGTGTGTCTGACACTTCTAAGTACCTTTCTAACTGTTTATGACCTTGGGTCAGGGCAAGGTCATCCGAGGTCACGAGGTCAAACTGCAGATTACGGTCATTAGGCGTTGTAACACATGTTTATGGGTTTGTTTTTCGTCTAGAACGCGGAAAATGACCCTAGAACATTGTTTGTTCCATATAAATAGAAGTAAAAAGAAAAAATGGAAATGCGTTTTTTGTCATAGTAATGCTGTGAGAAGTGGTCGATTTTTGTCATTTAAAGGTCATAACTCGGTCAATTTGAAAGATATCGACTCTAAATTTGGTACACATATTCACCGCATACGTCTCGTTCACATATATTCAGTTTTTGGATAATTCTGATTTTTTCTTGAAAATTTGTTTAAAAAAAAAAATGTCTTTGGATTTCTCAAAAATTTTGAATTTCAAAAAAACTCAAAAATCCGAGATAGCAGTTTCGTATCCCGGTCTATTGTCAGTAATAAGATTTATTACAATTTAGTTTATCTCACATATCGTATCTTTGACAGCGTTTTCCGCAAACCATTATTTTGCAACAAAAACCGAAGAACATGACGTCACTCTGACGTCATTCCCGGTTGACCTATAATAGCCTCATATTTTTTATTTTGCCAACATGTGTAGAATTTATGTGAGAGAAGTTACTGCAAGTTTGGTGACGATACGGGTGTTAGTTTAGGAGTTATTGCAAAATAACGGGAGGGGGGGGGGCAAAAAATAGCCCCCCAAGTAAGTCGCGGGTTAACTTCTAAACCAAGCACTTAGAGCAATGCGGTAAGAACCAGCATGTTGCCTGTCATGAGGGGAATCCAACAGTATGCGAGTTTTAGGTTTCAGGTCAACAGGTGACCTTCGCAGGTCAAGTGAATGACCTCGGATTTACCCACGTCCAGAACAGCGATTTTGCTCTTCAGAAAACCTCAAAATTAGAAATTGATAAATGTAAATAAAAAGGCATGTTCCTAGACTAGTTTTGGCTCAGAAATACAAATTCGGTATCTTGTCAAAAGAAGTCAAAAAAGTTATTCAGAAAAACGTCATCAGTTTCTTACACTTGGGGAGCCATCACTAAGTCAAAAAATGAAGATATTGCTTTGATATTTGGAATGGGTATTGTCCATAATCAGTTCTCTTACATATATTCCGATTTTTTTTTTTAAATCTTTGAAAAATGTATTTGTGGGATTTTTTATTTATTTTAAATCAGTTGTTTTTGAATTTTAAGGGGTCAAAAACCCAAACACTTCAAATCCGAGATTGCCATTTTAAAGAGAATGCTATTTTGTAGCTTTGGTGAATTGTGTTTGCAATTTCCTCTTTGACACGCGCCCTGGGAGGGCCTCTGATAATTACACGCCCTGGAGGGGGGCGGATTTCGCCCCCCCCCCCCTATGATCTCGAAAACCACGCAACGTAGCGACAAGCGGGAAACTACGTTAGATAAGCTCGAGACAGAGCTCTTTCGAAAGTATTTCGTTAATATTTTTTTTCAGGTCAATATTGAGGTCACCAGAGGTCATCAAGGGTCATATTTTCAAGTTTTCAAGACTTCGGTTCGAACACTCCCAAAATTCTCGGGAACTATGATAGTTAGCAGGCAAACGGAAAAAAGCGACCGAAAGTCATTGAAAAATGCAATCGACATAGGTGTCCTCAGATTTGAGCTCAGGTCAATAGTTTAGCCTCCAGAGGTCATCGAATGTCAAAAAGGTGATTTTGTTTTCAAAACTGTTTTCCCCAAATAACCTTTTACCTAATAAAGATAAAGAAATAATATTTACGCCATCGCGTGTGTCTTGTCAAGGCGCTTCGAATCATATTCATGGTGACCGGGTTAGGCCAACTGAGAAATTTGACCTCAGGTCAAGGTCATGTGGTGACCCAAGTTGGTCATGTTGCATATTGAGCGACGTGTCGCGACGAGACAAACATATTGGTACCGTTTTCTCTTCTCTATCTTCATTATGTCGATAGTTATTGATAAAACCGTGTTGGCGGTCACAAAATTGACCTGACCTTAGGTCACCGATATTAGAAATCCGAGAGAAACAAATTGTTGGTATCTATGATCTTATGAAGTCCTGCAAGATTGAAACCGATCGGCGTAAAACTGTGGCTGTGGTACTACTACAAACGTTTTGGAGTTGTGGTCATCACGTGACCTGGTCTGGTGACCTGACGACCTGACCTGAGATGACCTGAGGCCAAGCATTTTACATAATGCGGGAAGTTCATTTCTAAACATGTATGCAAAAAGCGGCGGCGCTGCGCGCCGCCGTTTTTGCGTTATCCTCTAAAAACCGGAGGGGTGGGCGGATTTCGCCCCCCCTCCAGGGCGCGTGTTAATACTCTGTTTTCTACCATTTTTCAAATATTTATCTTTTTTTCACCAACATGACGTCATCAAAACATGATTATCTCTATCACTACTTAAGCAATTTCAACTAATTTTTTACAGCATACGTATAATTGTTGTAAACTCAGCTTCCAAAATTCAGCAAGATGCGCTGCATGTGTAAAAAGTTATTCAAGAAAATCCTCAGGGGGAGGCTGTCAGGCTCCCACCGTAGGGAGAGGCTTAACCCTCTTAGTGACAGGTGACTTAGTGATAGTGACTTAGTGATATGACAGATAATATAAAATCTAAGCAACTTTTACAAAGGAAAGTTTGTTTTAAATCAGTTATCGACGCACAAGCAAGCGAAATCCGATGAGTTTTCAGAATTGTGTGAGACTTTTCGGGATTCTCCCCCCCCCCAACTGACCCAAACCACCCATTCTGGATCCGCCCTTGATGCCCCCCCCCCCCCCCAAAAAAAAGTTCACAATTTCTCGTAAAAATTTACTTTGCAGCAGTCAAAATCCAGCTATCCACAGTGAAAAACTGGGACATTTTGGAAAACACAGTTCTTACCATCAAATAAAGGCTTAAAGAAGTTCAACTGGAAGCGAAAATAGCGGCCAGCAAGCTGCCAGTCGGAATTGAAGCTCGAACAAACGGTTTTTTACATTTAAAAAGAACACTTCATATGGTATCAATTTGGAATCCAATCTACACTGTATTTCGGCGCAAATGGTTGTCAAAAATGACGCGTTGCATTTGTGTAACTAACTTTTCGGGACGCGTGACGGCGGTGTGTACACAATTTACGTGTGATTCTCACGAAGGTCCCAATGGCAATAGTGCAATCAAAATAAAACAAATTATAGGTAGGTAGGTACTATTGGTTACAAAATAAGCGTCCTGCTGGGTTAGGCGATAATCTGTAGTGAATACCTGCATTCTCACCATTCCCGGTCGGCCTGGGAGGTAGGCTGTCCGGCACACTCTAGTGCTCGCGGGACAGCCTATACAGCTTGGCTACACTGACGCTACACTCTGCTGTATAGGCTGTTCGCGCAGTATTGTTGTGCACCGTACAGCCTAACCTTTCAGGCGGTTCAAAACGGCCGGTATTCACTACAAATGAACTGGTGTGCCGGCCAACCCAGCAGGACGCTTATTTTGGAACCAATAGTACCTAGGTTGAGATAGGTACTAAAACCTTATCAAAAGTATCTGCCTCCTCCCGGATTTTCTCAATACCTGAAAAACAATGGTAGATATCAAACATGAAACTTTCAGTACCTTATCCTGCATCAAGTCTAAGTCTTCTTACCAACGCTCAATTAAATTGAGGCAGTATTTTGGGAGAAAATGACGTTTTAATGACGTCATGTCATGCCATTTTTGTGGAAAAACGATAAAAGTTTGAGAAATCCAAAAATAGAGTTTTGAAGCAAATGACAAATACAAACGTCAATAGAAGCGAAATGATATTTTCTTCCAAATGGCGATCTCGAATTGTCGTATTATGGGTTTTTGAACCCCAAAAATAAAATACACGGATTTTTTTATCCACAAAAGAAATTTTGTGAATTTGAAAAGTGAATTTCTTAAGCTCGAATACCAAAATAAGATGGACCGGCCCAAATCCGCGGAAGGGAAAACAATGGGGTACCTTTTTGCCGCAAAAAAGATGCCCCACGGAGATAAGCTGGATCCGCCAGTGCCTCCCACCGATCCCCCCCCCCCCCCCCCAGCCTCCCCACAAAAAACGACGGTTGGATCCGCCAGTGCCCAAGCGTTCTGCCGTTCACAGTAAAAGGCGAGTATAAGCCCCGAGGTCAGCCAGGTGCCCCAGTAACGATTAGGGGTCAGTACAGGTTATGCAGGCGCTAGACAGGATCCCCAGTGGCGATCATACACTCCAGAACCCGACTGGGAGCCAGAACCAGGCAAGGCAGTAGCCATTTGACCCGCAGACGAGATAGGGCCCCGAAGGCGCCAATGTCTATCAGGGATTACCATGACCAGGTGTTGACCGAAGGCCCCTCAGGCCGACCAACTAAGGTCCCTCAGGACGACCTAGGACCCTCTTGGGCCGGCCGAGGGTCCCCTTAGGCAGGCTGGGTCCCTCAGGCCGACCGGGGGCCCCTCAGGCTAACCAAGAGCCTTAGGCCGACCGTGGGCCCCGTAAGCCTAACAAGGGCCCAATTAGGGCAACCGAGGGCATCCCCAGGCCGACCGAGGGCTCCTTCGGGACGAGTGAGAGACCCTAAGTCCGAACATAGACTCTATTAAGCCTGGTAAGTAAGTGTTGGGACTTCAGCCGCTCCGCCGCTTCCATATGGGGTGAGGGAACGAGGGGCCCTCCGGGCCCCTCGGATCAATGGGGGGAGGGCGGGCAGTGCCCCCATGTGCCCCCCCCTGGATGCGCCCCTGCATGGGCCGGCCTGGGCTGGCCCTCAACTTTAAGGAAATCATCAGCTCTGGACGGGCCTGGGCTGAGAATGTTGAAGCTCAGGCCAGAGCTGAAGAACATGTCAACCAGCAGTTCACTTCCACAGCAACACACTGTTGCTGTGGCCCTGTGGCTTTTTGTTTGTTTTTGGTTAGCATAGTTGGTTCATTGTTACACATTTATAGTGTACAAGTAAATATGCTAGGATAGTGATTGCAAATTTTGTGAAAATATGTATATGCTTAATCTGAACAGGCCGGGCCGGGCCTGGGTATCATTATTATAAATTTGACCGGGCCTGGTCCGGGCCTGGGCTTGGTGTTCATGGGCCTGGGTCGGGCTGGGCTGGGGGTTGGTGGGCCCGTGACGAACACTAGTCCAAAGCCACGGCCGCCACCCGTCCAGCCTCAGTCCAAAGCCACGGCCGCCACCCGTCCAGCCCCAGTCCAAAGCCACGGCCGCCGCCCGTCGGACCCCAGTCCAAAAACACGGCAGCCGCCAGTCCGACCCATTCCAAAGCCACGACCGCAGCCAGTCCGACCCAGTCCAAAGCCACGGCCGCCGCCTGTCCGACACATTACAAAGCCACGGCCTCCGCCCGATATATGTACGTGTATTGGATCCAGGCATTTCATCGCTTTACAAAATTATACAAAATAGAGCCAAATGGCGACGGTGTCGCCTCCAGCGGCCGAAGCGACCACTACTGGCCCCAATGGACGGCGCCTCACATGCGACAGATATACCTACACACACAGACACACACACAGACACACAGACACAGACACACACACACACACACAGGTAAAACACACGACAGGCATTGTAATATATCCCGCAGACAGGCAGGCAGATACAAACACACAACCCTCCGGACACAAACACACAACCCTCCGGACACAACACACAACCCTCCAGACACAAACACACAACCTTCCAGACACAAACACTGATACGCACAGGCACGCACAGGCACGCAGAGGCACGCACAGGCACGCACACACGTACACACGAACACAGGCACGCACACACGCACACAGGCACGCACAGCATCACTGTCTTATATATGATGTTCTTTACATTCCAACTGGACATGCTATCAAGACAGCCACCAGACAGCCGCCAGAAGCCGCCAGACAGCCACCAGACAGCCCACCAGACAGCCACCAGACAGCCACCAGACAGCCACCAGACAGCACCAGACAGCCACCAGACAGCGCCAGAAGCCGCCAGACAGCCACCAGACAGCCACCAGACAGCCACCAGACAGCCGCCAGAAGCCGCCAGACAGTCACCAGACAGCCACCAGACAGCCACCAGACAGCCACCAGACAGCCACCAGACAGCCACCAGACAGCCACCAGACAGCCGCCAGACAGCCGCCAGACAGCCGCCAGACAGCCGCCAGACAGCCGCCAGAAGCCGCCAGAAGCCGCCAGACAGTCACCAGACAGCCACCAGACAGCCGCCAGACAGCCACCAGACAGCCACCAGACAGCCGCCAGACAGCCACCAGACAGCCGCCAGACAGCCGCCAGACAGCCACAGACAGCCACCAGACAGCCGCCAGAAGCCGCCAGACAGTCACCAGACAGCCACCAGACAGTCACCAGACAGCCGCCAGACATTTGATACCGTGTCAGAGACTGTATTCAGATAGAAGGGAGAAAGAGATACAGGAGAGATCAGATAGAGGAGAGAGAGATGAGAGAGATGAGAGGAGAGATGAGAGGAGAGCTGAGATGAGAGATGAGATGAGAGATGAGAGGAGAGAGATGAGAGGAGAGATGATGAGGAGAGATGAGAGGAGTGATGAAAAGGAGAGATGAGAGAGATGAGAGAGATGAGAGAGATGAGAGAGATGAGAGAGATGAGATAGATGAGAGAGATGAGAGAGATGAGAGATGAGAGAGATGAGAGAGATGAGAGAGATGAGAGAGATGAGAGAGATGAGAGAGATGAGAGAGATGAGAGAGATGAGAGAGATGAGAGAGATGGATAGATGAGAGAGATGAGAGAGATGAGAGAGATGAGAGAGATGAGAGAGATGATAGAGATGATAGAGATGATAAAGATGATAGAGATGAGAGAGATGAGAGAGATGAGAGAGATGAGAGAGATGAGAGAGATAGGAGCGAGGAGAGAGGAGAGAGGAGAGAGGAGAGAGGAGAGAGAGAGGAGAGAGGAGAGAGGAGAGAGGAGAGAGGAGAGAGGAGAGAGGAGAGAGGAGAGAGGAGAGAGGAGAGAGGAGAGAGGAGAGAGGAGAGAGGAGAGAGGAGAGAGAGAGGAGAGAGGAGAGAGAGAAGGAGGAGAGAGGAGAGAGGAGAGAGGAGAGAGGAGAGAGGAGAGAGAGGAGAGGGAGAGAGGAGAGAGGAGAGAGGAGAGAGGAGAGGAGAGTGAGAGAGAGGAGAGGGAGAGAGGAGAGAGGAGAGAGGAGAGAGGAGAGAGGAGAGAGGAGAGAGAGGAGAGATGAGAGAGATAGGAGCGAGGAGAGAGGAGAGAAGAGAGGAGAGAGGAGAGAGGAGAGAGGAGAGAGGAGAGAGGAGAGAGGAGAGAGGAGAGAGGAGAGAGATAGAGGAGAGAGGAGAGAAGCGAGAGAGTGGTCCCACTTTGAAGTTGAGCGCTGGACACCAGAGGTAGATTGTTGGCGGGGAGGGGGGGGGGGGAGCGGCAACAAAGGCACAGCGACACGTAGCTACGTAGCTAACAGTGCACGACCGATCACAGTATACTGGACAGAAGGAGCAGCAGGCGGGGCGGCGTCACGGACAGGGGACACGGAGGACAGAGGCAGGACCCCAGGAGGCCCCGGTCGCTGGCCAGCAGAGGTCACACTCGATACACTGTGACGTCACACATATTATACTGTGACGTCACATTAGTCACACTGTGGCGTCACACATGTTATAATGTGACGTCACAAGATCGCATGAGACGTCACAATGTGACGTTGCATCGTGACGGCGGCCATTCCTGAAGAGACCTCGATAGCTCGCAGTGAGCAGCCAGATAAGGCGGTTAGTGACACTGCCACACTCGCTCCAAACTCCCAATGGACTCCAAACTCCCACTGGACTCCAAACTCTCACTGGACTCCAAACTCCCACTGGACTCCAAACTCCCACTGGACTCCAAACTCCCACTGGACTCCAAACTCCCACTGGACTCCAAACTCCCACTGGACTCCAAACTCCCACTGGACTCCAAAATCTCACTGGACTCCAAACTCTCACTGGACTCCAAACTCTCACTGGACTCCAAACTCTCGCTGGACTCCAAACTCTCACTGGACTCCAAACTCCCACTGGACTCCCACTGGACTCCAAACTCTCACTGGACTCCAAACTCTCACTGGACTCCAAACTCCCTCCAAACTCCCACTGGACTCCAAACTCCCACTGGACTCCAAACTCCCACTGGACTCCAAACTCTCACTGGACTCCAAACTCCCAATGGACTCCAAACTCCCACTGGACTCCAAACTCCCAATGGACTCCAAACTCCCACTGGACTCCAAACTCTCACTGGACTCCAAACTCCCACTGGACTCCAAACTCCCACCGGACTCCAAACTCTCACTGGACTCCAAACTCCCACTGGACTCCAAACTCCCACTGGACTCCAAACTCCCACTGGACTCCAAAATCTCACTGGACTCCAAACTCTCACTGGACTCCAAACTCTCACTGGACTCCAAACTCTCGCTGGACTCCAAACTCTCACTGGACTCCAAACTCCCACTGGACTCCCACTGGACTCCAAACTCTCACTGGACTCCAAACTCTCACTGGACTCCAAACTCCCTCCAAACTCCCACTGGACTCCAAACTCCCACTGGACTCCAAACTCCCACTGGACTCCAAATTCCCACTGGACTCCAAACTCCCACTGGACTCCAAACTTCCACTGGACTCCAAACTCCCACTGGACTCCACACTCCCATTGGACTCCAAATTCCCACTGGACTCCAAACTCCCACTGGACTCCAAACTCCCACTAAAACAGGCCGGTCCGCTGGAGGAAACACATACACACACACACACACGCATACAGACAGCGGAAGCAGCAGGAAGCTCGACCGGTAACATGCCATAGGACGAGGCGCGGAGTGACGTCACATATCAGAAACATTACGATATGACGTCACACATCAGACACATTACGATATGTCGCACATCAGGAACATTACGATATGACGTCACACACCAGACGAGGGCGCAGTATGACGTCATACATCATATACGGCGCGATATGACGTCACACATCAGATACAGCGCGATATGACGTCACACATCAGCACTATTACGATATGACGTCACACATAAGATACGAAGCGGTGTAACGTCACACAGACGTGGCGCGGTGATACGTCACACGTCCTGCAGTGACGTCACTCTGAGCAGGTGACGGCGGCGATGACGTCCGACATCAGACGGGTGTCGGGCCGTCCAGCCGCCGCCGGCCGACAGGCGCTCTGCAGCGCCGCGCGGCGGCCGTGCGGCGAAGCTACAGTGCCGGCGGCGGCCGCTACGAGGTGCGGTCGGGCCGCTTGCTGAGCAGACAGCGCGGCCACGGCAGCGGCCACTCGTAGTGGCGCGGAACCGGCCCGCTCACGTTACGCTCAAAGTAGCCGAACATGCAGAACCACCACAGCCGCGAGAGGTAGTTGTTGGCGCCCCCCTCCTGCGGGAACCGAGAGGCGGGGTCACGACACAACACGGCATGGTGGAGTGGCTGGGGACGACATAACACGGCATGGACTGGCTGGGGACGACTTAACACGGCATGGACTGGCTGGGGACGACATAACACGGCATGGACTGGCTGGGGACGACATAACACGGCATGGAGGAGTGGCTGGGGACGACGCAACACGGCATGGAGGAGTGGCTGGGGACGACATAACACGGCATGGACTGGCTGGGGACGACATAACACGGCATGGACTGGCTGGGGACGACATAACACGGAATGGACTGGCTGGGGACGACATAACACGGCATAGTGGACTGGCTGGGGACGACATAACACGGCATGGACTGGCTGGGGACGACATAACACGGCATGGACTGGCTGGGGACGACATAACACGGCATGGAGGAGTGGCTGGGGACGACACAACACGGTATGGAGGAGTGGCTGGGGACGACACAACACGGCATGGAGGAGTGGCTGGGGACGACATAACACGGCATGGACTGGCTGGGGACGACACAACACGGCATGGAGGAGTGGCTGGGGACGACATAACACGGCATGGACTGGCTGGGGACGACATAACACGGCATGGACTGGCTGGGGACGACATAACACGGCATGGACCGCAGCTACTCGAGACCACAAATTTCCAGGTGGCCAGCCTACTGTGCTGACGTCACTGAATCGATGACGTCACTAACATTGAAGATCGGCGACAATGCGACATTCAGCTTATCGTGTAAAGATCAGAATATTCGATGACCACGCATGATTCTCACGAATGATCTCTCCCAATGTTCATCTGGCCACATATTGACTGGGTGTTATTAAGCTGGATGTTATTAAGCTGGATGTTATACCCCGCCTTTCAGTATCATAGTACAATGATATGACTAGATGCAGCACGCTGCGTCCAGCGTGTGGTGATCTGCGTCCCAGGCATAGTGACTGTACCCCACACCATGTAGGAGTCCCCGTCCAGTAAGTAAGTGCACCCCCTGCCGTGTGCTAGAGTCGCCCACCTTGAGGGCGGCGCTGTTGGCCAGCGTGTGGTAGATCCAGAAGAGCCTGGTGGTGACCCAGTAGGCGATCAGCACGTCCACGGTGTAGTGACCGCGCGCGACCAGAACCATGACCACCCCGGTGGTGGCCGCCAGCAGACTGGCCGTGTGGAGCGGCCACCAGTGGCGCGGCGTGTACTCGCGCAGCACGAGACAAGCCATCGTCAGCGTCACCGTGTGGCCAGAGTAGATGTAGTCACCGCAGTACACGTGCTGGCCGTTAATGCTCAGGCCGAACCCGCCGAACAGCTTCAGGACCCGGCTCGCCACCAGAGCGAACGACAGGTATCTGTCCACAGGACGCAGTCAGCACAGTCAGCACAACGGCAGTACAACGGCAGCACAACGGCAGCACACGCACACGCACACGCACACGCACACAGTACACACAGTACACACAGTACACACAGTACACACAGTACACACAGTACACACAGTACACACAGCACACACAGCACACACAACACACACAGCACACACAGCACACACAGCACACACAACACACACAGCACACACAGTACACATAGCACACACAGCACATACACAGCACACACAGCACACACAGCACATACAGCACACACAGTACACACAGCACATACAGCACACACAGTACACACAGCACACACAGCACACACACAGCACACACATCACACACAGCACACACATCACACACAGCACACACAGCACATACATCACACACATCACATACAGCACACACATCACACACAGCACACACAGCACACACAGCACACACAGCACACACATCACACGCAGCACACGCAGCACACACAGCACACACAGCACACACAGCACAGATAGCACACACATCACACACACATCACACACATCACACACATCACACATATCACACACAGCACACACAGCACACACAGTACACACAGCAAATACAGCACACACAGCACACACAGCACACACAGCACACACAGCACACACAGCACACACAGCACACACAGTACACACAGTACACACAGTACACACAGTCCAATTTCAATGCACACAGTTCATCGGTCTGTACCAGTCTGTACCGATCTGTACCGGTCTGTACCGGTCTGTACCGGTCTGTACCGGTCTGTACCGGTATGTACCGGTCTATACCGGTCTGTACCGGTCTGTACCGGTCTGTACCGGCGGTACGTACCCGGCTTTAGGTTCACACTTGTAATTGGGGTCGGGCTTGGGCAGCGCCGTGACAAAGTAGAGGACCGATCTCATCATATAGAGCAGGCCCATCAGAAGAAAAATCCGCCGGAACACGATAAACCTGTCGACACAATGTCACGTGATGAGTCAGGTACACACGACACAATGTCACGTGATGAGTCAGGTATACACGACACAATGTCACGTGATGAGTCAGGTATACACGACAATGTGTCACGTGATGAGTCAGGTATACACGACACAATGTCACGTGACGAGTCAGGTACACACGACACAATGTCACGTGACGAGTCAGGTACACACGACACAATGTCACGTGATGAGTCAGGTACACACGACACAATGTCACGTGATGAGTCAGGTATACACGACACAATGTCACGTGACGAGTCAGGTACACACGACAATGTGTCACGTGACGAGTCAGGTACACACGACAATGTGTCACGTGATGAGTCAGGTACACACGACAATGTGTCACGTGATGAGTCAGGTATACACGACACAATGTGTCACGTGATGAGTCAGGTACACACGACACAATGTCACGTGACGAGTCAGGTACACACGACACAATGTCACGTGACGAGTCAGGTACACACGACACAATGTCACGTGATGAGTCAGGTATACACGACACAATGTCACGTGACGAGTCAGGTACACACGACAATGTGTCACGTGACGAGTCAGGTACACACGACACAATGTCACGTGACGAGTCAGGTACACACGACAATGTGTCACGTGATGAGTCAGGTATACACGACACAATGTCACGTGATGAGTCAGGTATACACGACACAATGTCACGTGACGAGTCAGGTACACACGACACAATGTCACGTGACGAGTCAGGTATACACGACACAATGTCACGTGATGAGTCAGGTACACACGACAATGTGTCACGTGACGAGTCAGGTACACACGACAATGTGTCACGTGATGAGTCAGGTACACACGACACAATGTCACGTGATGAGTCAGGTACACACGACACAATGTCACGTGACGAGTCAGGTACACACGACACAATGTCACGTGACGAGTCAGGTACACACGACACAATGTCACGTGATGAGTCAGGTATACACGACACAATGTCACGTGACGAGTCAGGTACACACGACAATGTGTCACGTGACGAGTCAGGTACACACGACACAATGTCACGTGACGAGTCAGGTACACACGACAATGTGTCACGTGATGAGTCAGGTATACACGACACAATGTCACGTGATGAGTCAGGTATACACGACACAATGTCACGTGATGAGTCAGGTACACACGACACAATGTCACGTGATGAGTCAGGTATACACGACAATGTGTCACGTGATGAGTCAGGTATACACGACACAATGTGTCACGTGATGAGTCAGGTATACACGACACAATGTCACGTGATGAGTCAGGTATACACGACAATGTGTCACGTGATGAGTCAGGTACACACGACAATGTGTCACGTGACGAGTCAGGTACACACGACACAATGTCACGTGATGAGTCAGGTACACACGACACAATGTCACGTGACGAGTCAGGTATACACGACACAATGTCACGTGACGAGTCAGGTACACACGACAATGTGTCACGTGATGAGTCAGGTACACACGACACAATGTCACGTGATGAGTCAGGTATACACGACAATGTGTCACGTGATGAGTCAGGTACACACGACAATGTGTCACGTGATGAGTCAGGTACACACGACACAATGTCACGTGATGAGTCAGGTACACACGACACAATGTCACGTGACGAGTCAGGTACACACGACACAATGTCACGTGACGAGTCAGGTATACACGACACAATGTCACGTGATGAGTCAGGTATACACGACACAATGTCACGTGATGAGTCAGGTATACACGACAATGTGTCACGTGATGAGTCAGGTACACACGACACAATGTCACGTGACGAGTCAGGTACACACGACACAATGTCACGTGACGAGTCAGGTATACACGACACAATGTCACGTGATGAGTCAGGTATACACGACACAATGTCACGTGATGAGTCAGGTATACACGACAATGTGTCACGTGATGAGTCAGGTACACACGAAACTGTCACGTGACGAGTCAGGTATACACGACAATGTGTCACGTGATGAGTCAGGTATACACGACAATGTGTCACGTGATGAGTCAGGTATACACGACAATGTGTCACGTGATGAGTCAGGTACACACGACACAATGTGTCACGTGACGAGTCAGGTACACACGACAATGTGTCACGTGATGAGTCAGGTATACACGACAATGTGTCACGTGACGAGTCAGGTATACACGACACAATGTCACGTGACGAGTCAGGTATACACGACAATGTGTCACGTGATGAGTCAGGTATACACGACAATGTGTCACGTGACGAGTCAGGTATACACGACACAATGTCACGTGACGAGTCAGGTATACACGACACAATGTCACGTGATGAGTCAGGTACACACGACACAATGTCACGTGATGAGTCAGGTACACACGACACAATGTCACGTGACGAGTCAGGTACACACGACAATGTGTCACGTGACGAGTCAGGTACACACGACACAATGTCACGTGATGAGTCAGGTACACACGACACAATGTCACGTGATGAGTCAGGTACACACGACACAATGTCACGTGACGAGTCAGGTATACACGACACAATGTCACGTGACGAGTCAGGTACACACGACAATGTGTCACGTGATGAGTCAGGTACACACGACACAATGTCACGTGATGAGTCAGGTATACACGACAATGTGTCACGTGACGAGTCAGGTATACACGACACAATGTCACGTGACGAGTCAGGTATACACGACACAATGTCACGTGATGAGTCAGGTACACACGACACAATGTCACGTGATGAGTCAGGTACACACGACACAATGTCACGTGACGAGTCAGGTACACACGACAATGTGTCACGTGACGAGTCAGGTACACACGACACAATGTCACGTGATGAGTCAGGTACACACGACACAATGTCACGTGATGAGTCAGGTACACACGACACAATGTCACGTGACGAGTCAGGTATACACGACACAATGTCACGTGACGAGTCAGGTACACACGACAATGTGTCACGTGATGAGTCAGGTACACACGACACAATGTCACGTGATGAGTCAGGTATACACGACAATGTGTCACGTGACGAGTCAGGTATACACGACACAATGTCACGTGACGAGTCAGGTACACACGACAATGTGTCACGTGATGAGTCAGGTATACACGACACAATGTCACGTGACGAGTCAGGTATACACGACAATGTGTCACGTGATGAGTCAGGTACACACGACACAATGTCACGTGATGAGTCAGGTACACACGACACAATGTCACGTGACGAGTCAGGTACACACGACACAATGTCACGTGACGAGTCAGGTATACACGACACAATGTCACGTGATGAGTCAGGTATACACGACACAATGTCACGTGATGAGTCAGGTATACACGACACAATGTCACGTGATGAGTCAGGTATACACGACAATGTGTCACGTGATGAGTCAGGTACACACGAAACTGTCACGTGACGAGTCAGGTATACACGACAATGTGTCACGTGATGAGTCAGGTATACACGACAATGTGTCACGTGATGAGTCAGGTATACACGACAATGTGTCACGTGATGAGTCAGGTACACACGACACAATGTGTCACGTGACGAGTCAGGTACACACGACAATGTGTCACGTGATGAGTCAGGTATACACGACACAATGTCACGTGACGAGTCAGGTACACACGACAATGTGTCACGTGATGAGTCAGGTATACACGACAATGTGTCACGTGATGAGTCAGGTACACACGACAATGTGTCACGTGACGAGTCAGGTATACACGACACAATGTCACGTGATGAGTCAGGTACACACGACACAATGTCACGTGATGAGTCAGGTACACACGACAATGTGTCACGTGATGAGTCAGGTATACACGACACAATGTCACGTGACGAGTCAGGTACACACGACAATGTGTCACGTGATGAGTCAGGTATACACGACACAATGTCACGTGACGAGTCAGGTATACACGACAATGTGTCACGTGATGAGTCAGGTATACACGACAATGTGTCACGTGATGAGTCAGGTATACACGACAATGTGTCACGTGATGAGTCAGGTACACACGACAATGTGTCACGTGACGAGTCAGGTATACACGACACAATGTCACGTGATGAGTCAGGTACACACGACACAATGTCACGTGATGAGTCAGGTACACACGACAATGTGTCACGTGATGAGTCAGGTATACACGACACAATGTCACGTGACGAGTCAGGTACACACGACAATGTGTCACGTGATGAGTCAGGTATACACGACACAATGTCACGTGACGAGTCAGGTATACACGACAATGTGTCACGTGATGAGTCAGGTATACACGACAATGTGTCACGTGATGAGTCAGGTATACACGACAATGTGTCACGTGATGAGTCAGGTACACACGACAATGTGTCACGTGACGAGTCAGGTATACACGACACAATGTCACGTGATGAGTCAGGTACACACGACACAATGTCACGTGATGAGTCAGGTACACACGACAATGTGTCACGTGATGAGTCAGGTATACACGACACAATGTCACGTGACGAGTCAGGTATACACGACAATGTGTCACGTGATGAGTCAGGTACACACGAAACTGTCACGTGACGAGTCAGGTATACACGACAATGTGTCACGTGATGAGTCAGGTATACACGACAATGTGTCACGTGATGAGTCAGGTACACACGACACAATGTGTCACGTGACGAGTCAGGTACACACGACAATGTGTCACGTGATGAGTCAGGTATACACGACACAATGTCACGTGATGAGTCAGGTATACACGACACAATGTCACGTGACGAGTCAGGTACACACGACAATGTGTCACGTGATGAGTCAGGTACACACGACACAATGTCACGTGATGAGTCAGGTACACACGACAATGTGTCACGTGATGAGTCAGGTATACACGACAATGTGTCACGTGACGAGTCAGGTATACACGACACAATGTCACGTGACGAGTCAGGTATACACGACAATGTGTCACGTGATGAGTCAGGTATACACGACAATGTGTCACGTGATGAGTCAGGTATACACGACAATGTGTCACGTGATGAGTCAGGTACACACGACAATGTGTCACGTGACGAGTCAGGTATACACGACACAATGTCACGTGATGAGTCAGGTATACACGACAATGTGTCACGTGATGAGTCAGGTATACACGACACAATGTGTCACGTGATGAGTCAGGTATACACGACACAATGTCACGTGACGAGTCAGGTACACACGACAATGTGTCACGTGATGAGTCAGGTATACACGACAATGTGTCACGTGACGAGTCAGGTATACACGACACAATGTCACGTGACGAGTCAGGTATACACGACAATGTGTCACGTGATGAGTCAGGTATACACGACAATGTGTCACGTGATGAGTCAGGTATACACGACAATGTGTCACGTGATGAGTCAGGTACACACGACAATGTGTCACGTGACGAGTCAGGTATACACGACACAATGTCACGTGATGAGTCAGGTATACACGACAATGTGTCACGTGATGAGTCAGGTATACACGACACAATGTGTCACGTGATGAGTCAGGTATACACGACACAATGTCACGTGATGAGTCAGGTATACACGACAATGTGTCACGTGATGAGTCAGGTACACACGACACAATGTCACGTGACGAGTCAGGTATACACGACACAATGTCACGTGATGAGTCAGGTACACACGACAATGTGTCACGTGATGAGTCAGGTACACACGACACAATGTCACGTGATGAGTCAGGTACACACGACACAATGTCACGTGATGAGTCAGGTACACACGACAATGTGTCACGTGATGAGTCAGGTACACACGACAATGTGTCACGTGATGAGTCAGGTACACACGACACAATGTGTCACGTGATGAGTCAGGTACACACGACACAATGTCACGTGATGAGTCAGGTACACACGACAATGTGTCACGTGATGAGTCAGGTATACACGACACAATGTCACGTGACGAGTCAGGTACACACGACAATGTGTCACGTGATGAGTCAGGTATACACGACACAATGTCACGTGACGAGTCAGGTATACACGACAATGTGTCACGTGATGCGTCAGGTACACACGACAATGTGTCACGTGATGAGTCAGGTACACACGACACAATGTCACGTGATGAGTCAGGTACACACGACAATGTGTCACGTGATGAGTCAGGTACACACGACAATGTGTCACGTGATGAGTCAGGTACACACGACAATGTGTCACGTGATGAGTCAGGTACACACGACACAATGTCACGTGATGAGTCAGGTATACACGACACAATGTCACGTGATGAGTCAGGTATACACGACAATGTGTCACGTGATGAGTCAGGTACACACGACAATGTGTCACGTGATGAGTCAGGTACACACGACACAATGTCACGTGATGAGTCAGGTACACACGACACAATGTCACGTGATGAGTCAGGTATACACGACACAATGTCACGTGATGAGTCAGGTACACACGACAATGTGTCACGTGATGAGTCAGGTACACACGACACAATGTCACGTGATGAGTCAGGTACACACGACACAATGTCACGTGATGAGTCAGGTATACACGACAATGTGTCACGTGATGAGTCAGGTATACACGACAATGTGTCACGTGATGAGTCAGGTACACACGACAATGTGTCACGTGATGAGTCAGGTACACACGACACAATGTCACGTGATGAGTCAGGTACACACGACAATGTGTCACGTGATGAGTCAGGTACACACGACACAATGTCACGTGACGAGTCAGGTACACACGACAATGTGTCACGTGATGAGTCAGGTACACACGACACAATGTGTCACGTGACGAGTCAGGTACACACGACAATGTGTCACGTGACGAGTCAGGTACACACGACACAATGTCACGTGATGAGTCAGGTATACACGACACAATGTCACGTGATGAGTCAGGTACACACGACAATGTGTCAAGTGACGAGTCAGGTACACACGACAATGTGTCACGTGACGAGTCAGGTACACACGACACAATGTCACGTGACGAGTCAGGTACACACGACACAATGTCACGTGACGAGTCAGGTATACACGACACAATGTCACGTGATGAGTCGGGTATACACGACACAATGTCACGTGATGAGTCAGGTATACACGACAATGTGTCACGTGATGAGTCAGGTACACACGACAATGTGTCACGTGATGAGTCAGGTACACACGACACAATGTCACGTGACGAGTCAGGTACACACGACAATGTGTCACGTGATGAGTCAGGTACACACGACACAATGTCACGTGACGAGTCAGGTACACACGACACAATGTCACGTGACGAGTCAGGTATACACGACAATGTGTCACGTGATGAGTCAGGTACACACGACACAATGTCACGTGATGAGTCAGGTACACACGACAATGTGTCACGTGATGAGTCAGGTACACACGACACAATGTGTCACGTGACGAGTCAGGTACACACGACAATGTGTCACGTGACGAGTCAGGTACACACGACAATGTGTCACGTGACGAGTCAGGTATACACGACACAATGTCACGTGATGAGTCAGGTACACACGACAATGTGTCACGTGATGAGTCAGGTACACACGACACAATGTCACGTGATGAGTCAGGTATACACGACACAATGTCACGTGATGAGTCAGGTACACACGACAATGTGTCACGTGATGAGTCAGGTACACACGACACAATGTCACGTGATGAGTCAGGTATACACGACACAATGTCACGTGATGAGTCAGGTACACACGACAATGTGTCACGTGATGAGTCAGGTACACACGACACAATGTCACGTGATGAGTCAGGTACACACGACACAATGTCACGTGATGAGTCAGGTACACACGACAATGTGTCACGTGACGAGTCAGGTACACACGACAATGTGTCACGTGATGAGTCAGGTATACACGACACAATGTCACGTGACGAATCAGGTACACACGACACAATGTCACGTGATGAGTCAGGTACACACGACAATGTGTCACGGGATGAGTCAGGTACACACGACAATGTGTCACGTGACGAGTCAGGTATACACGACACAATGTCACGTGATGAGTCAGGTACACACGACACAATGTCACGTGATGAGTCAGGTACACACGACACAATGTCACGTGATGAGTCAGGTACACACGACACAATGTCACGTGACGAGTCAGGTACACACGACACAATGTCACGTGATGAGTCAGGTACACACGACACAATGTCACGTGATGAGTCAGGTATACACGACACAATGTCACGTGATGAGTCAGGTACACACGACACAATGTCACGTAACGAGTCAGGTATACACGACAATGTGTCACGTGATGAGTCAGGTATACACGACAATGTGTCACGTGACGAGTCAGGTATACACGACACAATGTCACGTGACGAGTCAGGTACACACGACACAATGTCACGTGATGAGTCAGGTATACACGACACAATGTCACGTGATGAGTCAGGTATACACGACACAATGTCACGTGATGAGTCAGGTACACACGACAATGTGTCACGTGATGAGTCAGGTATACACGACAATGTGTCACGTGACGAGTCAGGTACACACGACAATGTGTCACGTGATGAGTCAGGTACACACGACAATGTGTCACGTGATGAGTCAGGTACACACGACACAATGTCACGTGATGAGTCAGGTACACACGACACAATGTCACGTGATGAGTCAGGTATACACGACAATGTGTCACGTGATGAGTCAGGTATACACGACAATGTGTCACGTGATGAGTCAGGTACACACGACACAATGTCACGTGACGAGTCAGGTATACACGACAATGTGTCACGTGATGAGTCAGGTACACACGACACAATGTCACGTGATGAGTCAGGTACACACGACACAATGTCACGTGATGAGTCAGGTACACACGACACAATGTCACGTGATGAGTCAGGTACACACGACACAATGTCACGTGATGAGTCAGGTACACACGACACAATGTCACGTGATGAGTCAGGTATACACGACACAATGTCACGTGATGAGTCAGGTACACACGACAATGTGTCACGTGACGAGTCAGGTACACACGACACAATGTCACGTGATGAGTCAGGTACACACGACACAATGTCACGTGATGAGTCAGGTATACACGACACAATGTCACGTGACGAGTCAGGTACACACGACACAATGTCACGTGACGAGTCAGGTACACACGACACAATGTCACGTGATGAGTCAGGTACACACGACACAATGTCACGTGATGAGTCAGGTACACACGACACAATGTCACGTGACGAGTCAGGTACACACGACACAATGTCACGTGATGAGTCAGGTACACACGACACAATGTCACGTGATGAGTCAGGTATACACGACACAATGTCACGTGATGAGTCAGGTACACACGACACAATGTCACGTAACGAGTCAGGTATACACGACAATGTGTCACGTGATGAGTCAGGTATACACGACAATGTGTCACGTGACGAGTCAGGTATACACGACACAATGTCACGTGACGAGTCAGGTACACACGACACAATGTCACGTGATGAGTCAGGTATACACGACACAATGTCACGTGATGAGTCAGGTACACACGACACAATGTCACGTGACGAGTCAGGTACACACGACAATGTGTCACGTGATGAGTCAGGTATACACGACAATGTGTCACGTGATGAGTCAGGTATACACGACACAATGTCACGTGATGAGTCAGGTATACACGACACAATGTCACGTGATGAGTCAGGTATACACGACACAATGTCACGTGATGAGTCAGGTACACACGACAATGTGTCACGTGATGAGTCAGGTACACACGACAATGTGTCACGTGACGAGTCAGGTATACACGACACAATGTCACGTGACGAGTCAGGTATACACGACAAAATGTCACGTGATGAGTCAGGTATACACGACACAATGTCACGTGATGAGTCAGGTACACACGACAATGTGTCACGTGATGAGTCAGGTATACACGACACAATGTCACGTGATGAGTCAGGTATACACGACACAATGTCACGTGACGAGTCAGGTACACACGACAATGTGTCACGTGATGAGTCAGGTACACACGACAATGTGTCACGTGACGAGTCAGGTATACACGACACAATGTCACGTGATGAGTCAGGTATACACGACACAATGTCACGTGATGAGTCAGGTACACACGACAATGTGTCACGTGATGAGTCAGGTATACACGACAATGTGTCACGTGATGAGTCAGGTACACACGACACAATGTCACGTGACGAGTCAGGTACACACGACAATGTGTCACGTGATGAGTCAGGTATACACGACACAATGTCACGTGATGAGTCAGGTATACACGACAATGTGTCACGTGATGAGTCAGGTACACACGACAATGTGGCACGTGATGAGTCAGGTATACACGAAACAATGTCACGTGACGAGTCAGGTACACACGACAATGTGTCACGTGATGAGTCAGGTACACACGACACAATGTCACGTGACGAGTCAGGTACGCACGACACAATGTCACGTGATGAGTCAGGTATACACGACAATGTGTCACGTGATGAGTCAGGTACACACGACAATGTGTCACGTGACGAGTCAGGTACACACGACACAATGTCACGTGATGAGTCAGGTACACACGACACAATGTCACGTGACGAGTCAGGTATACACGACAATGTGTCACGTGATGAGTCAGGTATACACGACACAATGTCACGTGATGAGTCAGGTACACACGACAATGTGTCACGTGATGAGTCAGGTACACACGACACAATGTCACGTGACGAGTCAGGTACGCACGACACAATGTCACGTGATGAGTCAGGTACACACGACAATGTGTCACGTGATGAGTCAGGTACACACGACACAATGTCACGTGACGAGTCAGGTACGCACGACACAATGTCACGTGATGAGTCAGGTATACACGACAATGTGTCACGTGATGAGTCAGGTACACACGACACAATGTGTCACGTGATGAGTCAGGTATACACGACAATGTGTCACGTGACGAGTCAGGTATACACGACACAATGTCACGTGATGAGTCAGGTACACACGACAATGTGTCACGTGACGAGTCAGGTATACACGACACAATGTCACGTGATGAGTCAGGTACACACGACAATGTGTCACGTGACGAGTCAGGTATACACGACACAATGTCACGTGATGAGTCAGGTACACACGACAATGTGTCACGTGATGAGTCAGGTACACACGAAACAATGTCACGTGACGAGTCAGGTACACACGACAATGTGTCACGTGACGAGTCAGGTACACACGACAATGTGTCACGTGATGAGTCAGGTATACACGACAATGTGTCACGTGACGAGTCAGGTATACACGACACAATGTCACGTGATGAGTCAGGTACACACGACAATGTGTCACGTGACGAGTCAGGTATACACGACACAATGTCACGTGATGAGTCAGGTACACACGACAATGTGTCACGTGATGAGTCAGGTATACACGACACAATGTCACGTGACGAGTCAGGTACACACGACAATGTGTCACGTGATGAGTCAGGTATACACGACACAATGTCACGTGATGAGTCAGGTACACACGACAATGTGTCACGTGACGAGTCAGGTACACACGACAATGTGTCACGTGATGAGTCAGGTATACACGACCATGTGTCACGTGATGAGTCAGGTACACACGACAATGTGTCACGTGATGAGTCAGGTACACACGACACAATGTCACGTGACGAGTCAGGTATACACGACAATGTGTCACGTGATGAGTCAGGTATACACGACAATGTGTCACGTGATGAGTCAGGTACACACGACAATGTGTCACGTGATGAGTCAGGTATACACGACACAATGTCACGTGATGAGTCAGGTACACACGACAATGTGTCACGTGACGAGTCAGGTATACACGACACAATGTGTCACGTGATGAGTCAGGTACACACGACAATGTGTCACGTGATGAGTCAGGTACACACGACAATGTGTCACGTGATGAGTCAGGTACACACGACACAATGTCACGTGATGAGTCAGGTACACACGACACAATGTCACGTGATGAGTCAGGTACACACGACACAATGTCACGTGATGAGTCAGGTATACACGACACAATGTCACGTGACGAGTCAGGTACACACGACAATGTGTCACGTGATGAGTCAGGTATACACGACACAATGTCACGTGATGAGTCAGGTACACACGACAATGTGTCACGTGATGAGTCAGGTATACACGACACAATGTCACGTGACGAGTCAGGTACACACGACACAATGTCACGTGACGAGTCAGGTACACACGACAATGTGTCACGTGACGAGTCAGGTATACACGACACAATGTCACGTGACGAGTCAGGTACACACGACACAATGTCACGTGATGAGTCAGGTACACACGACACAATGTCACGTGACGAGTCAGGTACACACGACAATGTGTCACGTGACGAGTCAGGTATACACGACACAATGTCACGTGACGAGTCAGGTACACACGACAATGTGTCACGTGATGAGTCAGGTATACACGACACAATGTCACGTGATGAGTCAGGTACACACGACACAATGTCACGTGATGAGTCAGGTATACACGACACAATGTCACGTGACGAGTCAGGTACACACGACAATGTGTCACGTGATGAGTCAGGTATACACGACACAATGTCACGTGATGAGTCAGGTACACACGACAATGTGTCACGTGATGAGTCAGGTACACACGACACAATGTCACGTGATGAGTCAGGTATACACGACACAATGTCACGTGATGAGTCAGGTATACACGACACAATGTCACGTGACGAGTCAGGTATACACGACACAATGTCACGTGATGAGTCAGGTATACACGACACAATGTCACGTGATGAGTCAGGTATACACGACACAATGTCACGTGACGAGTCAGGTACACACGACAATGTGTCACGTGATGAGTCAGGTATACACGACACAATGTCACGTGATGAGTCAGGTACACACGACACAATGTCACGTGATGAGTCAGGTACACACGACAATGTGTCACGTGATGAGTCAGGTACACACGACACAATGTGTCACGTGATGAGTCAGGTATACACGACACAATGTGTCACGTGATGAGTCAGGTACACACGACACAATGTCACGTGATGAGTCAGGTACACACGACAATGTGTCACGTGATGAGTCAGGTATACACGACAATGTGTCACGTGATGAGTCAGGTACACACGACACAATGTCACGTGATGAGTCAGGTACACACGACACAATGTCACGTGACGAGTCAGGTACACACGACACAATGTGTCACGTGACGAGTCAGGTATACACGACACAATGTCACGTGATGAGTCAGGTACACACGACAATGTGTCACGTGATGAGTCAGGTACACACGACAATGTGTCACGTGATGAGTCAGGTACACACGACAATGTGTCACGTGATGAGTCAGGTATACACGACACAATGTCACGTGATGAGTCAGGTATACACGACACAATGTCACGTGATGAGTCAGGTATACACGACACAATGTCACGTGACGAGTCAGGTACACACGACAATGTGTCACGTGATGAGTCAGGTATACACGACACAATGTCACGTGATGAGTCAGGTACACACGACAATGTGTCACGTGATGAGTCAGGTACACACGACACAATGTCACGTGACGAGTCAGGTACACACGACACAATGTCACGTGACGAGTCAGGTATACACGACACAATGTCACGTGATGAGTCAGGTACACACGACAATGTGTCACGTGATGAGTCAGGTATACACGACAATGTGTCACGTGATGAGTCAGGTACACACGACACAATGTCACGTGATGAGTCAGGTACACACGACACAATGTCACGTGACGAGTCAGGTACACACGACACAATGTGTCACGTGACGAGTCAGGTATACACGACACAATGTCACGTGATGAGTCAGGTACACACGACAATGTGTCACGTGACGAGTCAGGTATACACGACACAATGTCACGTGATGAGTCAGGTACACACGACAATGTGTCACGTGATGAGTCAGGTATACACGACACAATGTCACGTGATGAGTCAGGTACACACGACAATGTGTCACGTGATGAGTCAGGTACACACGACACAATGTCACGTGATGAGTCAGGTACACACGACACAATGTCACGTGATGAGTCAGGTACACACGACAATGTGTCACGTGATGAGTCAGGTACACACGACACAATGTCACGTGATGAGTCAGGTACACACGACAATGTGTCACGTGATGAGTCAGGTACACACGACAATGTGTCACGTGATGAGTCAGGTATACACGACAATGTGTCACGTGATGAGTCAGGTACACACGACAATGTGTCACGTGATGAGTCAGGTACACACGACACAATGTCACGTGATGAGTCAGGTACACACGACAATGTGTCACGTGATGAGTCAGGTATACACGACAATGTGTCACGTGATGAGTCAGGTATACACGACACAATGTCACGTGATGAGTCAGGTATACACGACACAATGTCACGTGATGAGTCAGGTATACACGACACAATGTCACGTGACGAGTCAGGTACACACGACAATGTGTCACGTGATGAGTCAGGTATACACGACACAATGTCACGTGATGAGTCAGGTACACACGACAATGTGTCACGTGATGAGTCAGGTACACACGACACAATGTCACGTGACGAGTCAGGTACACACGACAATGTGTCACGTGATGAGTCAGGTATACACGACACAATGTCACGTGATGAGTCAGGTATACACGACACAATGTCACGTGATGAGTCAGGTACACACGACAATGTGTCACGTGATGAGTCAGGTACACACGACAATGTGTCACGTGATGAGTCAGGTATACACGACACAATGTCACGTGATGAGTCAGGTACACACGACACAATGTCACGTGACGAGTCAGGTACACACGACAATGTGTCACGTGATGAGTCAGGTACACACGACACAATGTCACGTGATGAGTCAGGTACACACGACACAATGTCACGTGACGAGTCAGGTACACACGACAATGTGTCACGTGACGAGTCAGGTACACACGACAATGTGTCACGTGATGAGTCAGGTATACACGACACAATGTCACGTGATGAGTCAGGTACACACGACAATGTGTCACGTGATGAGTCAGGTATACACGACACAATGTCACGTGACGAGTCAGGTATACACGACAATGTGTCACGTGATGAGTCAGGTATACACGACACAATGTCACGTGACGAGTCAGGTACACACGACACAATGTCACGTGATGAGTCAGGTATACACGACACAATGTCACGTGATGAGTCAGGTACACACGACACAATGTCACGTGATGAGTCAGGTACACACGACACAATGTCACGTGATGAGTCAGGTACACACGACACAATGTCACGTGATGAGTCAGGTACACACGACACAATGTCACGTGACGAGTCAGGTACACACGACAATGTGTCACGTGATGAGTCAGGTACACACGACAATGTGTCACGTGATGAGTCAGGTATACACGACACAATGTCACGTGATGAGTCAGGTATACACGACACAATGTCACGTGATGAGTCAGGTACACACGACAATGTGTCACGTGATGAGTCAGGTACACACGACACAATGTCACGTGATGAGTCAGGTACACACGACACAATGTGTCACGTGATGAGTCAGGTACACACGACACAATGTCACGTGATGAGTCAGGTACACACGACAATGTGTCACGTGATGAGTCAGGTATACACGACACAATGTCACGTGACGAGTCAGGTACACACGACAATGTGTCACGTGATGAGTCAGGTACACACGACAATGTGTCACGTGACGAGTCAGGTACACACGACACAATGTCACGTGATGAGTCAGGTACACACGACAATGTGTCACGTGACGAGTCAGGTATACACGACACAATGTCACGTGACGAGTCAGGTATACACGACACAATGTCACGTGACGAGTCAGGTACGCACGACAATGTGTCACGTGATGAGTCAGGTATACACGACACAATGTCACGTGATGAGTCAGGTATACACGACACAATGTCACGTGATGAGTCAGGTACACACGACAATGTGTCACGTGATGAGTCAGGTACACACGACACAATGTCACGTGATGAGTCAGGTACACACGACACAATGTCACGTGATGAGTCAGGTACACACGACACAATGTCACGTGATGAGTCAGGTACACACGACAATGTGTCACGTGACGAGTCAGGTACACACGACAATGTGTCACGTGATGAGTCAGGTATACACGACACAATGTCACGTGATGAGTCAGGTATACACGACAATGTGTCACGTGACGAGTCAGGTACACACGACAATGTGTCACGTGATGAGTCAGGTATACACGACACAATGTCACGTGATGAGTCAGGTATACACGACACAATGTCACGTGACGAGTCAGGTATACACGACACAATGTCACGTGACGAGTCACACACCGCCCGGTGCGTGTTTAGCTCGCGATACGAAACAAAACGTCTGATCAGTAGGTATGTAACATGGCAGCTGTGGCGCCTGCTCAGTGTTTACCACATGGTGCCGGTGACGGGTGAGGTTAAAAAAACGTTTTAGCTAATTGCGAGGCTATTCCTGCGCAGGTGATACGGTACTTCGGAGGGGGAGGCCGCTAAATTATTATGGCACCTACTTAACATGAATTTACCAGGCCTTGCGTGAAAAACGGTTAATAATGGCGATCAGTTGTTGAAATATAAGTTTAATATGCCGTATATTTGAATGTACAGCAACTTAAAAGTATGTTTACTCAAATCAAGCATTTATAAGTTTTATTTTGATCATGACCAAGCATTGCTACTACCGCTGCGAACTTTACACCTACGATCCTCCGTTCTGGAGATCTTCAAATCGGCTGACGCGTAAACCAGAACTGTTGAACGTCCGTGAAGTTAGCGACTTATTCAGGGACTTATTCAGCGACGGGTTCATATTTGGCCCAACCTCGGCCCAATGTCAATTCTGGCACGTTGATCACGAATATGATCTTTATTTTGCTGTTCAAGGTCATCGTCATGGTCAAATTCAAGGTCAAAGGACGGGGTACCCAATAACGTCCCGAATTTATTGCCGGATCCTTCCAAAAGTGGTCCCAAATGATAGACAGGGTCCATATCTATCGTCTGTCACCATGACCTGACCCGTGACCCTTGACCTTGGAGGTCAAATTCGAGGTCAAAGGACGGGGTACCGCATAACGTCCCGAATTTATTGCCAGAACGTTTCTAAAGTGGTCCCAGATGATAGACAGTGTCCATATCTAACATCCGTCACCGTGACCTGACCCGTGACCTTTGATCTTGGAGGTCCTATCTTGGAGGTCAAATTCGAGGTCAAAGGACGGGTTACTGCATAACGTCACGAATTTATGGCGGAATCCTATCCAAAGTGGTCCCAGATGATAGACAGAGTCCACATCTAACCTCCGTCACCGTGACTTGACCCCGTCCTTTCACCTATAATTTGACCTCCAGTTGGAGGTCAAATCCTCCAATTGGAGGTCAAATTCGAAATGAAAGGACGTTATTGGATAAGGACAGGGTCAGGTCACGACGGACGTTAGCTGTGGACCCTGTCTATCATCTGGGACCACTTTTGGAAGATTCCGGCAATAAATTCGGGACGTTATTGGGTACCCCGTCCGTTGGCCTTAAATTTGACCTTGAATTTGACCTTGAAAATGACCTTGAACAGCAAAATGAAGGTCATATTCGTGATCAGCGTGCCAGAATTTACCTTGGGCCGAGGTTGGGCCAAATTTGAATCCGTCGCTGAATAAGTCGCTAACTTCACGGACGTGCAACAGTTCTGGTTTACGAGTCAGTCGATTTGAAGATCTCCGGAACGGAGGATCTTAAAGTTCACAGCGGTAGTAGCAATGCTTGGTCATGATAAAAAAGCAAACTTACATATGCTTTATTTGAGTATACATAATGTTGCTGTGCATTAAAATATACGGTATATTAAGCCTACATTACAAAAACTGATGCCATTATTAACAGTTTTTCACGCAAGGCCTGGTAAATTCATATTAAAGGAAATAGTTCACCTTGGAAAAATTTACCCAACACGATTTGATTATATTTTTTAATACAATTTCTTTTTATATTGTCACAAATGGTCTTTTATCGCGCCGATTAAGGGCAGAAGGCCGTAAATTTGTATTGTTTATCAAAACTATATGCATACTCTCTGAGTCAGAGTCCTGACGTCACGCGAATGTAAAAAATGGTTCAGCCAATCAGATTCGAAAGTAGTCGCGTAAAGATAGACTCACATTGGATATGTGCCAACCGGCGGCGGCGATTCGCTTGCTAGCACCAGCTGCAAGCTGATTGGCTGATGGTATAGCCTCTGCCCGGGCTAGACCCAGTACAACATTATTTCGCCAGCACCGCATTCCTTCGCCAAAAAAAATCAAATATATTCGGCTGGAAAGTCTTTTCAGTCAAGAAAACTTGGAGATCGGGTTTTCCCAACACGGGCTACAAAAGTGCTATCTCAGTTTAAACTATGTTGAAGGTGAACTATTTCCTTTAAGTAGGTGCAATAATAATTTAGCGGCCTCGCCCTCCGAAGTATCATAGCACCTGCGCAGGAATAGCCGCGCAATTAGCAAACAACTGTTTTTTTTTTAACCGCACCCCTGGTGACCAGGGACGTAGCCAAGGCGGAGGAGGGCCACAGGGGGGCACGCCGGCTATGCACCCCCCCCCCCCCCCTGATCAAAATAAATTAACACTAGATTAAACGAGATTCTCTGACGACCCGACCACCCCCCCCCCCCCTCTCCCGTCAACAACATATGGATGAGGAGCGATATTTGTTTTTTCCTACCGACGTGCCACCACCTTTGCGAAAAAGCCTGGCTAAGTGCCTGCCGATGACATGTCAGCGGTGTCACGTGACTGACCGGTGTCGTGTCCGCGGTGTCACGTGACTGACCGGTGTCGTGTCCGCGGTGTCACATGACCGGTGTCGTGTCCGCGGTGTCACGTGACTGACCGGTGCCGTGTGCGCGGTGTCACGTGACTGACCGGTGCCGTGTCCGCGGTGTCACGTGACTGACCGGTGTCGTGTGCGCGGTGTCACGTGACTGACCGGTGTCGTGTCCGCGGTGTCACGTGACTGACCGGTGTCGTGTCCGCGGTGTCACGTGACTGACCGGTGTCGTGTGCGCGGTGTCACGTGACTGACCGGTGTCGTGTCCGCGGTGTCACGTGACTGACCGGTGTCGTGCCCGCGGTGTCACGTGACTGACCGGTGCCTTGTCCGCGGTGTCACGTGACTGACCTGTGTCGATGAAGCACCACCGCCAGGAAGGCCGACCCGACCATCACCATGATGGTGATCTCGGAGACCTTCAGCGCCCAGGCCCCGGTGGGCACCGTGTCCAGCACGATGTCCGGCAGCGGAGGCGTGTCCGGCACCCGCTCGTGGGTGATGGCCAGCGACGTCAGCGTCAGCAGGAAGTTAAACACCATCCAGAGGAGCGCTGCCGACACACACAGACACGGTGTAAACAGCTAACACCATCCAGAGCAGACACACACAGACACACCATCCAGAGCAGACACACACAGACACGGTGTCAACAGCTGACACCATCCAGAGCAGGCAAACACAGACACACCATCCAGAGCAGGCACACACAGACACACCATCCAGAGCAGGCACACACAGACACACCATCCAGAGCAGACACACACAGACAGGGTGTCAACAGCTGACACCATCCAGAGCAGACACACACAGACACGCCATCCAGAGCAGACACACACAGACACGGTGTCAACAGCTGACACCATCCGGAGCAGGCACACACAGACACACCATCCAGAGCAGACACACACAGACACGGTGTCAACAGCTGACACCATCCAGAGCAGACACACACAGACACACCATCCAGAGCAGACACACACAGACAGACCATCCAGAGCAGACACACACAGACACACCATCCAGAGCAGACACACAAAGACACGGTGTCAACAGCTGACACCATCCAGAGCAGACACACACAGACACACCATCCAGAGCAGACACACACAGACACACCATCCAGAGCAGACACACACAGATACGGTGTCAACAGCTGACACCATCCAGAGCAGACACACACAGACACACCATCCAGAGCAGACACACACAGGCACACCATCCAGAGCAGACACACACAGACACGGTGTCAACAGCTGACACCATCCAGAGCAGACACACACAGACACGGTGTCAACAGCTGACACCATCCAGAGCAGATACACACAGACACACCATCCAGAGCAGACACATACAGACACACCATCCAGAGCAGACACACACAGACACACTATCCAGAGCAGACACACACACAGACACACCATCCAAAGCAGGCACACACAGACACACCATCCAGAGCAGGCACACACTGACACACCATCCAGAACAGGCACACATAGACACACCATCCAGAGCAGACACACACAGACACACCATCCAGAGCAGACACACACAGACACACCATCCAGAGCAGGCACACACAGACATACCATCCAGAGCAGGCACACACAGACACGGTGTCAACAGCTGACACCATCCAGAGCAGGCACACACAGACACGGTGTCAACAGCTGACACCATCCAGAGCAGGCACACACAGACACGGTGTCAACAGCTGACTCCATCCAGAGCAGACACACACAGACACGGTGTCAACAGCTGGCACCATCCAGATCAGACACACACAGACACACCATCCAGAGCAGGCACACACAGACACGGTGTCAACAGCTGACACCATCCAGAGCAGTCACACACACAGACACAACATCCAGAGCAGGCACACACAGACACACCATCCAGAGCAGACACACACAGACACGGTGTCAACAACTGACACCATCCAGAGCAGACACATACAGACACACCATCCAGAGCAGACACATACAGACACACCATCCAGAGCAGGCACACACAGACACACCATCCAGAGCAGACACACACACAGACACACCATCCAGAGCAGACACACACAGACACACCATCCAGAGCAGACACACACAGACACACCATCCAGAGCAGGCACACACACAGACACACCATCCAGAGCAGACACACACAGACACGGTGTCAACAGCTGACACCATCCAGAGCAGACACACACAGACACACCATCCAGAGCAGGCACACACAGACACACCATCCAGAGCAGACACACACAGACACACCATCCAGAGCAGGCACACACAGACACACCATCCAGAGCAGGCACACACAGACACGGTGTGAACAACTGACACCATCCAGAGCAGACATACACAGACACACCATCCAGAGCAGACACACACAGACACACCATCCAGAGCAGACACACACAGACACACCATCCAGAGCAGGCACACACAGACACGGTGTCAACAACTGACACCATCCAGAGCAGACACACACAGACACACCATCCAGAGCAGACACACACAGACACGGTGTCAACAGCGAACTTTACATCGGACTTCTGGTTCTATAGCAGAAAATTTAGCCTGCGACGCGGCCATCCCTGCGACCCGGCCATCACACGTCCAGATGAAAACCATGCTCGTACAGATGCAGAACACGATTGTAGAGATGTACAACATCATGGTGGAGATGCAGAACACGATTGTACAGATGTACAGCATCATGGTGCAGATGTAGAACATGCCTCAACGTCTCAGTGCACACATACTTCACTATCTTCCGCCGGTCAAAAAATTTCCGACGCAATACACGCCAAAGTTTCTGCCTGCGGTGGGATTCGAACCTGGTACCTGTCGCTCACCTAATAGCGTCTTGAGCTTCTCCTTAGGGAAGCGCGGCGGCGGCGGAACACCGATGTTGACTCGCACGGAACCGTCAGATTTTGGCGCGCCGTTCGCCGCCGTCTGATAACCGAATCCGCCGTTAGCCGAATTAGGCGGCTCCGAACCGTCAACACTGCAGACACAGACAGACAGACAGACAGACAGACAGGTCAGACAGGTCACACAGGTCAGATACAGGGGTGTCATTTTCACAACATGATTGTGGGTGCTCGGCTTAAAGGGCGTCAAGCTGCGCTATTCATTTCTGTCTTCTTCAAACCATGCTTTCTCGCCGGATTTCGATCACTTTGAAAACTAAGGGGCGTTTTTTTGTAATAAATTCGTATCGCGTAATTTGACGTTTATTTTCCTATGTTTGATTAGAGTGGCGCTTCGCCATTCCCATCGCTTTCGACATTGCAGGTTGCCGGGAAATAGCAAAACTGCATTTAGAAAGGATTTTTATGAACACAGTGGTCCGGGCAGGGGCACCGAGCAACTCCGACAGGGGCTCCGAGCCGCTCGGGACAGGGGCGCTGATCATCCTCTTCGTAGGCGCCATCCAGGGCGTTATCGGAAGGGGGAGGGGGCATAAGCGTGTTATTGGTTTCGAAGGTCAAGGGTGCCCGGTTGCCGTCAGAGGGAAGCTGAAGGCGTCAGGGTGCCATCATCCTGAGTGCGCCGGGACACCGCATCGCTTTCGGGCCGGAAAGATGCCATTCGGGGGCTGTATGATACCTTCCGAAGGTACCTTCCGAATGCTTTCCGACGGTGGCAAGACGTCTTCCGAACTCCGAAGAGACATATTGCACTCTGAGGGCAGATAAATGTATTCCGAGGGCGGCACAATGTTATCCAAGGGTGACATGATGCTTTCCAAGGGCGGCATAATGCGCTCTGAGGGCGGCAAGATGCCTTCCAAGGGCGGCAATATGTCTCCGAAGGCGGCATGGTGCCTTCCAAGAGCAGCATAATGCGCTCTGAGGCCAGCAGGATGCCTTCCAAGGGCGGTATATTGAGCTCTGAGGCCGTAAGATGTCTCCCAAGGGCCACAAGACATCTTCCGAGGTCGGCATAATGCACTAAGAGGGCGGCAAAATGTCTTCCAAGGCGGCAAGATGTTTTCCGAGGGCGGCATGATGCTTTGCGAGGGCGGAATTATGCTCTCTGGACTCTGAGGAGGGCATGATGCCTTCAGAGGGCGGCATAATGCGATCTGAGGGCGGCAACATGCCTTCCGAGGGCGGCAAGATGTCTTCCGAGGGCGGCATGATGCCTTCAGAGGGCGGCATGATGCCTTCCAAGAGCGGCATAATGCGCTCTTAGGGCGGCAGGATGCCTTCCGAGGATGGCATATTGCGGTCTGAGGGCGGCATAATGTACTCTGAAGGCGGCAAGATGCATTCAAAGGGCGACAAGACATCTTCAGAGGGCGGCATAATGCACTCTGAGGGCGGCAAGATGTCTTCCGAAGTCGACACGATGTTTTCCGAGGGCGACACGATGTTTTCCGAGGGCGGCATGATGCCTTCCGAGGGCGGCGATGTACATTCTGAGGGCGGCATAATGCGTTATGAGGGCGGCAAGCTGTCTTCTGAGGGTGTCAGGGTGCCTTTCAAGAGTGCTACGACGCTGTCGGTAGACACAAGGGCGCCCTGTCGGCCTCCTGAGAACGCTACAGCGCCTTCGGCTCCGGCAAATCCTTTGCAATAACGGCGCCGCAGTGCCCGAGGGCGCCGTTTTCTAAGGTAGAGGGCTTCAGCCCCTACGATTACCCCCTGGATCCGCCACTGTCCTGTTCTGCCAGTGAGTCCTGTCCTGCCCTGTGCTGGCCAGTGTGCCTTCCGTGTGGAGCCAACAGTGATTTACTCCCCGTGTGGAGCCGTCAGTGACTTACTCCCCTCCCCGTGTGGAGCCGGCAGTGACTTACTCCCGTGTGGAGCCGTCAGTGACTTACTCCCCGTGTGGAGCCGTCAGTGACTTACTCCCCGTGTGGAGCCGTCGGTGACTTACTCCCCTCCCCGTGTGGAGCCGTCAGTGACTTACTCCCCGTGTGGAGCCGTCAGTGACTTACTCCCCGTGTGGAGCTTTCCGCCAGTCCGGCTCGTCGTGCAGTAGAGGTCTGCTCTGAAGATAGGCATCACTCTCCTCCATCGCTGCCGTCCGCTCCGAGGTCCCCTGGCGGCACACCGAGAGGTGACGTCATAATGGCGTCATACACACCTGACATACACACCCGACGTTCCCTAGCGGCACACAGAGAGGTGACGTCATAATGACGTCATACACACCTGACACACACACACACACCTGACGTTCCCTGGCGGCACACAAGAGAGGTGACGCCATAATGACGGCATACACAAACATACACCTGGCATCCCCAGGCGGCACTCAGACACATATGACGTCACAATGACGTCATACACATACACCTGATGTCCTCTGGCGGAATCCAAATACACGGGTGGCGTGGTCAGAGCGTCGGCAGGGAGGCAGCATTAGTTTATAGTCAGGTAGCGTCAAGTTCGGATGTGGTGCAGATGCCGCTGCCGTCACCGCCGCTCTCATATAGGTGGCGCTGCTGTGCCGTCTGCGCTAGTCTGGCGTCCGGGGAGCTGCTGAGTCTGTTGTAGAGGACGATGGAGATAATATTATTGATGTCCATATCCATATGTGCATGGGCGGATCCAGAGGGGGGCAGGGGATACGGGGCCATTCCCCCCCCCCCACAAACCACCTGAAATCGGCGCAAATTTGACAATTCCTGAGATAATATAAAATCTAAGCAACTTTCACAAAGGAAAGTTTGTTTTAAATCAGTTATCGATGCACATTGCACAAGCAAGCGAAATCCGATGAGTTTTCATAATTGTGTGAGACTTTTGTGGATTTGCCCCCCCCCCCCAAACAAAACTGACCCAAACCACCCATTCTGGATCCGACCTTGCATACACGAGACAAGATGCAAGGGCGGATCCAGAATGGGTGGTTTGGGTCAGTTTTGTTTGGGGTGGGGGCAAATCTACAAAAGTCTCACACAATTATGAAAACTCATCGGATTTCGCTTGCTTGTGCATCGATAACTGATTTAAAACAAACTTTCCTTTGTGAAAGTTGCTTAGATTGTATATTATCTCAGGAATTGTCAAATTTGCGCAGATTTCAGGTGGAGAGTTGTACACGAACCGAAAGCGTGCTGATCGTGTGCGCAGTACTAGGCAAGACCATCTGCTCAGTCTGCCTCGCATCACCGGCTCTGCTCCGGGCAAGCGTCAGTTTGTGCATCGCGCAGTTAAGCTCGACAATGAGCTGAGGCCAGCAGGATGCCTCAGCTCATTGTGAACTTGCGACCTGAACTTGCGACCGTGTCAGTGGCGTCATTCAAACGTACCCTGAAGAAGCGCCTGCTACCCACGAAGGAGTAGAGCGACGAATATATTGTACATGTACCTGACTGGGAATATGTGAGTGTGAATGCTATTCTATCCACTGTTTGTATACACCCTACGTCGCTTGACTCGGGATTAGGAATAGCCCCCGGACCTCGGTCCATTGGAGGGGATAATCCCACGATGTACAATAAATAAATACATAAATTGTTCGTGAACCAGAACTGTAGCATATCCATGACGAATTCGTGTCTGCCATACTATATCATCCATAGCCTTCCGTATTCGTCAAGACGCTTAACCCGCGACTTACTGGGGGAGGGGGGCTATTTTTGCCCCCCTCCCGTTATTTTGCAATATCTCCTAAACCAACAACACTATCGTCACCAATTCTGCACCTTCTCTCACATCAATTCTACACAAGTTGGCAAAAGGAAAAATATGAGGTTATGATAGGTCAACCGGGAATGACGTCGGAGTAACGTCATGTTCTTCGGTTTTGTGTGTGAAAAATAATGGTTTGCGGAAAACGCTGTCAAAGGTACAATGTTCGAGGTAAATGCAATTGTCTTAAATCAAATTACTGACAATAAACCGTGCTATCAAACTGCTATCTCGGATTTTTTAGTTTCTTTTATTCAAAATTTTGAGAAATCCATTTTTTTAAACCATATGTTCACACAACACAAAATCCGAGTTATCCAAAAACCGGAACATATTAGGCGAGGCAATATATGCGATTTTACATAGGAAACCTGGACATGGCTCGACTCTCGCCTTTGTCGCACCACTCTAAAAATAATTAATGGGGCCACCATTGACCAGCGTGGCGATGGTTCACCCAACCTCGGATGGGAGCAGCAGGGGTGCAAAGAGCAAGTGCTTTCACGTTGCGATACAAGCCATGTTGAAAGAAAACTGTCCGCTTCTGGCAGCCAGATGTAGATGGCGAAAGTTTCACCTTACATTTATATGGGGTACATACATCCCTTTCATTCGGCATATGTAACAAGAACCCACATGACATCCCTCATACACGTGCCATGCACGTGCAAACTGCAGTATTGACATATTTTAGCTATAATGACCTAATTTCGTTTTATCCTGTGGCCACACAAAGGGCTCAAACACAAAACAGACAAGTGTCTGTGACGCGTAACTATGTTACCTATATGCATGCAAAGTTTAGCCCGCACAGGTTGAAAGGTGCGTGCGGTGGGACGGCTAATGCTTGTTGTGGTCAATATCCTCCACTTTCTTAAAAACCTTACCTTTGAGGAAGTATCTCGACAACGTCAAGCACCACGTCCACGCACTTTTGGCACAGGCATTATGAGTGTCACACCTCTCTTTAGTGACACCACGCCACGGGTACGCCATGCCACCGGTGGCGCATGCAAAAGTGGTACCCATGCAATAGGCACCGTAAGGCTATCTTTAGGGCGATATTGTGCAAAACTGAACCATTAACTTGTTTTCCTTGTTTGGTCACAACCAGCTAATGACGTGCGCTAAACATCTGCAAAGTGGATTCGAGATCGAAATCCGGTGACAGGCGCTACAGCAAAAATGCAGTGAACCTCCATTCCGGAGAAATTATGTTTTATAAATGCTTGATATATATGCACAGATGCACACCACACCCCGATTCCACCACCTGTTATAAACGCCACAGATGCCCGCAACCGCGATACATCATCCAAGCGGTCCGCATCCATAAGGGGTGCAAGCTGCACCCCCTCAGGTGAGAGGGTGCGACCATTTGCTCGTGAGGTCTTCTGGTTCCTGAAATTTTCGAGTTAGCGACACCAAACTTGGTCCACCAAAGGAGCTCGACGAGCGCTTTCTGGCGCTGTATCACCTGGGGTGATTTGGTGCAGAATGCGTGTGCAGTGCACGTGCAGGCGGTTTTCACCCCTGTTTCGGAAATGGTCGTTTCTGCTCACAAGATACCGAAACTGGGCGCAATAATTGTCCTCGGTCGTGTGTATTAACACACGACACATGCATTTCGAGATATTCCGATTGCCCGAGGGGTGCACCTGACACGTGCACAGGGTATCCCGTTGCGCACCGGTCTGCCATGTCAGGCGAACTACGCCTCCTAGAGCGCTACAATTTGGCACAGTGGTACATGTACAGACACCATGGTCATTGCAAGTTACTTTGACCGCATCAGGGTCAGGACCTGCACGTGTGCCATGTACCCCTTAATATGTAATGGTATATGTAAGGCGTTATTCTGGAAAATTGAACCGTTCATTTTTTTCCTTATTGTGCCCGTAGCCAGCCAATGATGTGTTATAACACCCTCAAGGTGGGTTAGCGATTTAAATCTTGTGACAGGCGCTAGGGCAAAAAATGTACTGAATCTCCATTCCGGAGAAAATGTAGTTTAAGTCGGCTGTGGCCGACTTGTTGGAAGTTTGCCGTCGTACCACAGCCACAGTTTCTGGCCGATTGGTTTAAAACTTACAGGATTTCATAAGGTCATAGGAACCCACAATTAATCTCACTTTTTTAAATATCGGTGACCTAAGGTCGGGTCAATTTCGTGACCTACCCAGTATAAATCAATCGGGAAATATTCAAATGCATTCTATTTCGAGGATATGCATAACATCAGTCCAATTCCATCTGTTTCTCATGTTATCATAGGTCATTATTGATCATCCAGATAAAAAAATTTGCTCCGTGATCCCTACAGTGTCAGCCGAGGTCATCCGAGGTCACCAACACTTTGTTGTCCATATATATCGACAGAATGAAGATAGAGAAGTGCAACCGTCACCAATGTGTTTGTGTCGTCGAGACACGTCTCCCGATATGCAGCATGACCTACTTGGGTCACCACTTGACCTTGACTTGAGGTCAAATTTTTAAGATGACCTAATCTGGTCAAAAATAATATGATTAAAAGCGCCTTGACGAGACAAACACGATCACGTCAACATTATCACGGCAGGAGGGGCAGTGATGTTATGGGCAGCTACTAGACTCAGACGTGGCAGGAGATACAGTGATGTTATGGACAGCTACTGGAATCAGACGTGGCAGGAGATACAGTGATGTTATGGGCAGCTACTGGACTCAGACGTGGCAGGAGGGGTAGTGATGTTATGGACAGCTACTGGAATCAGACGTGGCAGGAGATACAGTGATGTTATGGGCAGCTACTGGACTCAGACGTGGCAGGAGGGGTAGTGATGTTATGGACAGCTACTGGAATCAGACGTGGCAGGAGATACAGTGATGTTATGGGCAGCTACTGGACTCAGACGTGGCAGGAGATACAGTGATGTTATGGGCAGCTACTGGACTCAGACGTGGCAGGAGATACAGTGATGTTATGGACAGCTACTGGAATCAGACGTGGCAGGAGATACAGTGATGTTATGGGCAGCTACTGGACTCAGACGTGGCAGGAGGGGTAGTGATGTTATGGACAGCTACTGGAATCAGACGTGGCAGGAGATACAGTGATGTTATGGGCAGCTACTGGACTCAGACGTGGCAGGAGATACAGTGATGTTATGGGCAGCTACTGGACTCAGACGTGGCAGGAGATACAGTGATGTTATGGGCAGCTACTGGACTCAGACGTGGCAGGAGGGGCAGTGTTGTTCTTGTTATGGACAGCTCTACCAGGCCAATCACTGCATGAGATCCATACATGAACAAAGCAGTACCCCCCCCCCCCCCCCCCCCCCCTCCCTCCCCCCTATACCTCAACCGTGCTGCTGAGACGCTTTTGGACAGTTCGTGGGCGTCTTCAGTTCATTGTAGTCAAACCAGGGGAGGTATCAGAGCGAGACTCGTGCCAGAAACGACTGCAGCAGAAAATGCAGAATGCATTGCAGAGAATGGATGCATATGCAGTAAATGGAGTCATGTCCTAAATTTTAACCAAATTATCCAATTTCAGCAAGTTCAGCGTACTGAGGAATAACATGTGTATTATTAACATTTCAACACAATGGCGACGGGACGGCCGGTCGCCTGACGTCACGTTGCGCATGCGCAGAGCCGTGGTCTGCGCCCAGAAATGGTGTCCGTTCGACCTAGAGACCTCGAAGGCGCCGTTGCCGCTGATCCACCGGCACCGCGCTCCCCAGCCCAACCAGCCGAGTCGAACACCGACTCAGGCCCCGCCTCCCCGGCCTCCCCAGCACCAGCGGAGAGCCGATTCTCGGAGGACCTCTCCTCGGACGACTCTCTCATGAGAGCCGTCTCCCGGAAAGTCGCCCGCAACCCCGCCCAGTCCCCGCCCTCCCGCCCCAGCTCCCCGCCCGCCCGCCCCAGCTCCCCGTCCGCCCGCCTCTCCCCGCCATCCCTCCCCTCCCCCCACCCTCCTTCCCAGCTCCCTCGTAGCCCCTCCCCCCAGCCCCCCTGAAAGTAACCGCTACCGCCGCAATTTGAGACGGCTCAACAAGAAACAATAAATCACCTCCAACAAATACTTCATTAAGTTATTTCTGACTAACTGTTAAATCGTGCTGCTGCTGACGTGGGAGTTGTGTGTTGGCTGCCGGTGTCTTGTCGCGGGTGCCCCCTGCTGGATTGGTAGCGCGGCGAATGGTTATGGCTTGGCTGTTCGTTGCGTGGCTGATTTGGCGGGGGATTTCTGCGATGGGACGCCGATGGTTGATGTGTGGTTTTGCGTTGGCGGCGGCATGATTCCCTGCCAAACCAGTCAGAAATAACTTCCTGACTAACTGTTAAATCAAGTTACTGCTGACGCGGGAGTTGTGTGTTGGCTGCCGGTGTCTTGTTGCGGGGGTCCCCTGCTGGATCTCGGCCGCGCGGCGAAGGGTTCTTCGTTGCGTGGCTGGTTTGGCGGGGGATTTCTGCGATGGGACGCCGGTGGCTGATGTGCGATTTTGCGTTGGCGGCGGCATGATTCCCTGCCAAACCAGATCACACTCCGATGCTGCGCCGCGGTGTGGTGGCTGCTGCGCTGCGGTGCAGTGTCCACTGCGCTGCGGTGCAGCATGTTAAATTATGTTAAAATCACGTTGCTGCCGACGTGGGGTTGCGTGTTGGCTGCCGGTGTCTTGTTACGGGGGCCCCCTGCTGGATCTCGGCCGCGCGGCGAAATTCGTTGCGTCGCTAATTTGGCTGGGGATTTCTGCGATGGGACGCCGATGGTAGATGTGCGGTCTTGCGTTGGCGGCGGCACGATTCCCTGCCAAATCAGTCGCGTCAGTCGCGCAACGAAAGGTTCCATTGGAATTCGTTGTTCATTTCTTAACGTAACGCTCCTCCCAACCCTCCTCTCCCCTCTACTCCGCTCTTGCCAAAGCCGAGTACGTGAACACCCGCCCCTGATAACAGATGCCGATGCTGCGCTGCGGTGGGTTGGCCGCTTCGCTGCGGTGGGTTGGCCGCTGCGCTGCGGTGGGTTGGCCGCTGCGCTGCGGTGCGGTGCTCACTCCACTGCGCTGCGGTGTGGTGTCCGCTGCGCTGCGGTGCAGTATGTTAAATCATGTTGCTGCCGACGTGGGGTTGCGCGTTGGCTGCCGGTGTCTTGTTGCGGGGGCCCCCCTGCTGGATCTCGGCCCCGCGGCAGGGGTTTCTGGCCGTGGCTCTTCGTGGCGAGGCTGATTTGGCGGGGGATTTCTGCGATGGGACGCCGATGGCTGATGTGCGATTTTGCGTTGGCGGCGGCATGATTCCCTGCCAAACCAGATCACACGCCGATGCTGCGCCGCGGTGCGTTGGCTGCTGCGCCGCGGTGCAGTGTCCGCTGCGCTGCGGTGCAGTATCCACCCTGTCAAACTTTTTTACACTGTTAGGTGATAGGTATATTGTATTGATAGGTCCCCTCATAGATTATCTCTACCGAACACGTTTAGCTAAACAAATACAACAGGGGTTTTTTGCCTTGCGCATTTTTGGCCCACCGCGCAGGTTTTTCCCCTTTGCTATAGACGCTGGGTTTTTTATTATTCCGGACTTTTCCCCCAGCTAAACACACCCCACAACCAGGTCTCGCCGAGGCGCCGGAGCTAGGGAGACTGGCAACAGTCTCCCGCTGTTGCAATGACGGCACCCCACGGCTCCACCAACACTGACACTGTCCAAGTGTATGTAATAAAATATGTATGTATGTGTGTCTCGTGTTTTACTTATTTTTGACCTTGAACGAAATACTTAACGTAATGTTAGATATTATATTTACTTTGAACAAATAATTGTTCCGGGTACAAATAAACCGGTTAACGTAATTAGTAACGTAAAATAGCTGCCCTAGTCCCTAGTTTGCTCCGGGTCACATAAACCGGTTAACGTAGTTTTTTGCCTGGCAAATTGCCAGAGGTCAATGCCCCTCCCCGGAAAATGGCTATAGGCCGTTCCGGGAAGAAGAAGAAAAAAAAAACCATTTGTGACATAAAAGACATAAAAGAAAAGTGCAACAAAGAGCCTCTTGGGCCCATCCGAGGTTGCCCCCCCCCACCAGTCTCACCCCTTCAAATCACCTTACTCTACCTGCATAAAAGAAGGCTAATCCCACGAGTATTTATGAACTAATCCCTTCTCTGTAAAGTATTTATCTAATCTAATTTTGAAGGAAGCAAGTGTCACTGCATCAGCGACATCCCCTGGTAGCATATTCCAATGACCTACAACCCTTCTACTGAAAAATGACTGTCGTAGCCTAGTCCTACTTTGTTTCATAATGAGTTTATGCTGATGACCTCTACCTCGATTTTCCCTATTGAACTCAAACATACCCTTTAAATATCCAGAATGCTGACTATTTACAAATTTGAAGACTTCAATTAGATCTCCTCTTAGCCTTCTATATCTAAGTGAAAACATACCCAATTTCCTTAATCTATCTTCATAAGGTAAACTACCAAGACAATTAATCATTTGTGTTGCCCTTTTTTAACTCTTTCTAACAACCAGCAATCTTTCTCATATGTTGGAGACCAGGCTTGTACACAATACTCCAAATGTGGTCTAACGTATGCACAATACAGTTTTGTTATTACCTTTTCACTCTTGTAGGAAACATTTCTGTTAATGGCCCCTAGCATTCTAAGTGCCTTTTTCCTAGCTTCTACAACCTGGTCTGACGCTGATAGTCTATTGTTTACCACGACACCTAAATCTCTTTCCTTTTCAATCTGCTCCATTTTCTGCCCACCCATTTCATACCTATGTTTACTGCTAACCCGTCCAGCGTGCATAATCTTACATTTACTCAAATTGAATTTCATCTGCCATGCTTCAGACCACTCAACTAGCTTGTCCAGATCTGATTGAAAAACATCCTGATCATGTTTTCCTCTAATAATCCTGACAACTTTTAGATCGTCTGCAAATTTCAAGACTTTGCTGTCTATACTGTTCTCAATTGCATTCACAAATATTATAAAAAGCAATGGGCCCAGGACTGAGCCCTGTGGAACCCCACTGAGAACCTCCTTCCATTGTGATTGGCACCCATTCAATATAACCCTTTGCTGGCGTCCTGAAAGCCACGTTTCTATCCAATCCAGAATCTTGCCCCTGATCCCATGAATTTTAAGTTGCAACCCCAGTCTTGTATGGGGGACTTTGTCAAATGCTTTACTGAAATCAAGAAAAGCTACATCTAGCTGTTTACCCTGATCAAAGCTATCTGTTGCAACATCCAAAAACTCCAGAAGATTAGTTAAACAAGAACGGCCCTTCCTAAAGCCATGCTGTGTATCCTTGATGAGTTCATTTTGCTCCAAGAATTCAACAATCTTATCTTTGATGATTGATTCAAGCACCTTGCAGACTAATGAGGTCAGACTAACCGGTCTATAGTTTTCCTCTTTACTTCTATCTCCCTTTTTATGAATAGGAACAACATTTGCTCTTTTCCAATCAAGTGGAATTTTACTATCTGCGAGTGATTTAGAAAATATTATGGCTAATGGAACCGACAACTCCCTTTCAGATTCTCTTAAAAGTCTAGCATGGATTTCATCAGGTCCTTCTGCCTTGTTAGGCCTTACTTTCTTTAGATATTCTAGAACAAGTTCACTACTTATGCCACCTAGCTCTCCTATAGTCTCCTCTGTCTCTGGCTCAGGCTGAAGTGCTGCAATACTACTCTGGTCCTCGATAGTAAAGACAGATTGAAACTGATCATTAAGCACTTCAACCATTTCACTGTCCTTGCTAACTAACACATCATCTACCTTAAATGGACCTATATTTTTGGAAACTGTACTGAACTTATAAAAACTGAAGAACTTCTTACTATCTGCATTACAATGTCTAGCTAAATCAAGTTCCTTTGCCCTTTTAGCTGCTCTGACCTTTTTCTTAACTGAATTTCTTGCATTCTGGTAGGCCTTCTGATTTATATCTAGTGAAGATCCCTTCAAAATGCCAAATGCACTTCTTTTAGCTTGTATAGCACTCCTTACTTCTGGGGTAAGCCAAACTGGTTTGCCCTTGGTTCTGTTACGTTTGTGCCTGAGGGGTATATGCCGATTCTGAATTTGGCTTAATCTAGCTTTGAAAACATTCCAGGCCTCACATGCATCTAAACCTGCCAACTCAACGTTCCATTTTATCTGTGCGAGGTCATTTCTAATACCATCAAAATCAGCCCGGCTGAAGTTTGGAACCATAATAAGGTTATCTTTGGGCCTCATTTCTGATGAGATATTGAATTTAACCATATTGTGATCACTGGTTCCTAGACCTGCACAAATACTTATGTCACTAACTAGATCACTGTTGTCTGAGAATACAAGGTCTAGAATGGAGCAATGTCTGGTTGGCTCTGTTACAAACTGATGCATGCAAAGCTCCTCTTCAAAAATTTGCCTATACAACCTACACTCATTTGTTTCCTCTGCTATACTTTCGTATCCTCTTAAGTTAAAATCTCCCATAATAAGACACTGAGCCCGAAAGTTCCTACGTATTTCCTCACAAATATCTTGGTCTGTTTCAGCTTGGGAGTTCCTTGGAAGATTCCCTGGTCTGTAAAATGCACCTATCCTCAACCTTCCTCTGTTTCCTGTACCAATTTTAATGTCAAGCCAGATTGATTCTACTTCTTTTACTTTACTAGAATCATCAACTCTAGTAGTGCAGTACAAGCTATTTACATATACAAACACTCCGCCTCCCTGCCGTGATTCTCTGCAGTATGAGAACATGTTATACCCTTGTAACTCGAAATCCTGTAGCCTATCCCTATTATACCCCTCACTAACCCATGTCTCGGTTACACAAATGATATCAGGCTTTTCAAGGGCAACATAACACTCAAACTCATCAAATTTAGACCTAATACTTTGGGCATTCAGCAACACACATGTGATCTTATACTTTGAGCTGACTCTACTAATTCTGAGGGAATTATGATCTACTGTCCTATTCTGACATGAACTTCTACCAATGCTTACTTCTTGATGCCCTAGTACTAGCGTCCCTGAACCCCCCCCCCCCCCCCCCCCCCCCCCCCCCTCCTACCTAGTTTCCCTGAATGACACTTCTGTAGGCATCTCCCAAAGCCCTTGCCCCCTCATCCGATAAGTGAAGCCCATCTTTCATATAGTACCTATGCCACTCATAGAACTGATCCCATAAGTCTACATAACTAAGCCCCATAGCTGAACATAAGTTCTGAACTGAGCTGTTCACAGACAGAGCTCTCGAGTACCACTCCTCACTGGCTCCACAGCGAGGGAGGATGCCAGTCACAATGACTGGTTTCCTGGACTCCTTCAACCTCTGCAGCAGGCTCCGGTACTCCGCTACTATTCTCACACTCTGCCTAGGTCCTATGTTGTTCACCCCCACCTGTATTATAACTGTCTCCGGGCTACTCCTACCCAGTTCTGCCTCAATGACAGGGCCCATATCAACTACTTTTGCCCCCGGTTTAACTATACATTTGTCCCTCTTCCCACAGAATGTTCGCCTTAAGGGCCTTACCCTTGAGTCCCCAACCACTAAATGCTGAATCTGTACCTTGTCACTTTCAGCTGCTGACTCTAACGCACTGAACCTATTTGCTAGTGTAACCTGCTGATGTTCCCTGGGGCTGTACTGCCTGACTCTACCCTGAACTTTTGTCCATCCCTCCTGATCCCCTTCCCTCTTCCTCCTCCAGATTCTGCTACCACCCTCCATTACCCAGCACCCCTCCTCATCCTTACTGTCTGTGGCCCTAGCATTACTTTCCACAATGTTGGGTCTCCAGAAACGTGACCCTCCAACACACTTCCAAACCCCAGCCGCACTATCCACCTTTGCCTTATCCTCCTCCCTTATGCCCCTATCAGAACTACCACTGGTCCCTGATTCTGTAGGCTCCTTTTCTGACCCCCTAACCACAATCTGCGCATACGTTCCTTGGTCAGGAGCTACACCCTCTTGCGGCTCATCTCTACACCTACACTTACTTAACTGCGCCTCAAGCTCCGCTACTCTAGCCTGGAGGGCCTCTAGCTCTGCTACCTTCGCCTGCATCCTAGTCATGCTCATTTGAACACACTAGTAACTTAGGTATATAACTTAGGTACTATGCACTTTTCAATACTTTACTAACTTAACTTAATTTTTTTTTTTTTTTTTTTTTTTTTTTCTTCTTCTAAACCTTAACTAGATCTAGGTAAAGCTAGTAACACAAATCAGCTATGAGTGCACCTAATACTAGACTAAATATCTAATCCTTAAATAAACTGAATACTAAATACACCTTAATTATCCCTAATTTTCCAAAATATCTACTTATCCAACCCTGCAACTAATAACACAAAAATAAGACTAAGACAATTTTGGCGCACACAAGCTAGAATGAAAAGTCCTTTAAAAAGCAAGTAAGAGGTAACAGCTAACTATGAATGCTTAAAAATAATACTTAAACGATCCACAAAACTAAATATCTAATCCTTATATCTAAATATAATGTGGTTGCTCAAAAAATACACAAAACAACAGAGCTATCCAACAGCTACTTAGCTTGGCTAAAGTAGGGTTCAGAAGGGTGAGTAGTGAGTTGTCAGTACCAGTGGCTGCAGAAAGCCCCCATGTTTCATGGGTTTATAAGTGCTTTTTCTGAGGTCTTTTCAGCTTTTTGTCAGATTCATCAATTAATAAATTAATCAAATCAAAAACATTTGGTGTGATTCGAAATGCGTAAGGATTGTTCCGGTTTCGGAAACCAACGAAGTTACCGCTCTAAATTGGACGCTCTCAGCGGGACGGAGCGACGTTGAATTAAGGTCTGTCTATGCTTTTGACATTTGATTGCGTTTTTCATCATAATGTTATATTTCTTTGCCATTAATATCTTCAGTTTTGCCCTAACTAACTGTCAATTGCGTACTTTATATAATCAGAGCTGATTATCTAGTATACTTTTTAGCCTCTTTTGGGACGTTTTCTGCATGTTTTGTAGAAGGAACTAACACAACCAAAATTGCCAGATTTGCTCATGAATGTGAACATTCAAAGCAAACTAACGGTAAATATTGCATTGTAAGAGCATATACTTATACATGAATTCATAAAATTGTGATTGATGCCAAAAATCACCGGAAAAGGCCGTGTTCTTACAAGCTATAGACCCATTTACCCCAAACGTCCCAATCGCCCCAATCGACCCAAACGCCACGAACGCCTCAATCGCCCCAAACGCAAAATCCTTCGTGAAAACGGCTAATATGGGGTTTACTGTGCAATTTGGCAAAAACGTACAGGTTTTCCCTTGGATAGGCTCCGTTTTTTTTTCATTAGGACTTTTCCCGGCGGAATACATTACACATTAGGTCATTTCACATTTTACTTATTCTATTTTATACTATCTTATTTTATATCATTTTATTTTTACTATTATTATATTGTATCCCCAGGCCCAGGGAGCTTCTGGCCGTCAGGCATCACCTAATACTTGATATCACACCCCCACACCCTCATTGCTTGGCCCTAGGTCAGTGCAAGGGCCGGGTAGTGCGATTAGGCTCTCACTCACGGCATCGCACTGACCCACAATATCACTATCACTGCACACATTGCTGAGTGTGCTCCATTCCTGAGATAGAGGCCAGATACATACAACATAACTCGCTGCACACGTTTCCCGGGAGTGTATATTCAAAACCGTTATAGACGGCAGAGAATTTCATCCCCGTGGGACCGGCCGCGGCAGAGTTATATTGAGCACACTCAGAACACCCACACTACCACCAACTACATCCGATCTGGGCACACCAGCTCTGATCTGGAGTGTGCTCCATTCCTGAGATAGAGGCCAGGTACTTCAACATAACTCGCTGCACACGTTTCCCGGGAGTGTATATTCAAAGCCGGACATTTAGACGGCAGATAATTGCATCCCCGTGGGACCGGCCGCGGTAGAAGTTATGTTGAGCACACTCCAATCACCCACACAACCACTGACCAGATCCGACATGGGCCTGTCACCCGCCCGCCTAATTGTTTTAATTTAGTGTTGAATTTGATTGACTGATTCAGTAATCAGCTGATTAACCCTATTCAGTAATCAGCTGATTAACCCTATTCAGTAATCAGCTGATTAACCCTATTCCCTGCGGGGGCAGATTCTGCCCCTCCCGGTGGTTTTTCACTTACCGCTTCTAAACCCTTAGGCCTAGCGTCCTGAACCTTTGTGACTTTTCCCAAAATTAGATGGCGCATCTTGTGTTAAAATTTTGAAAAAAATCGGTCCAGCAGGAGCGGTTCCAGGCTCCTGTTTTGGGGAGGGTGTTACGAATGCCTTTTTGCGGCGCATACTTCCTTCGTGGTTTGCAGTGCAATAAATGCGTCAGAAACAAGTCCAATGCAATATGCATCATAGATACTGGGATTGTACATATTTTTTTTGTGGCAGAGGCGCACTCAGGATAAAAAATGGGAGGCGATACCCACCCTCAAATTAGGTCCAACTTCAAATTAGTAAGATAATAAAAGCGTTACGCGCATGGTGCCCCCATGTTTTTTCCTGGATCCGCCTCTGCACAATATATCAAATTTAACTAATAACAGCATGTAATTCCCACATGTGACGTTCATGTCGTCCCAAAGAATTACGAACAGCGCATTTTTTCTTCTTCAGAAAATCCCCATTTTACATTCCCTGAATACGCCTATGATTTTTTATTTTGTTTTTTGTCTTTCGATATATTAAAGACCAGTATATTTGAAGCTCAAAAACGTTTAGAGCATGAACATCGGTCGAGCCACATGGCCGCAACGACCTTTAAAAGAACACCCACAATTTTCGGATTTTTTGCCCCCTGGCCCCCATTTTCGAACAAAACAAAAAATTCGGGGTCCAAAAATAGAGTTCTTGTCATGACGAATTAAATGCGTTTTCCCATCGAATTGACCTAGCGGTTCTCGAGATCTCTGGGGGAGGGCGCAGAATCTCCCCCCCCCCCCCGCGCAGGTTAACGTAATTCTGGCCGCTCGCAGGTTAATCGATTAATTAATTAATTCGTTTTTTACTTTTATATTTTTTGATTTTGTATTCTTATTTTTTATTTTTAACTAGAATCGTTTTGCTTTTTAGTGTATGCCTAATTGTGTGTAAAATGTCTGTGTTCCCTGTTTCGGCCTCCCTCTCGCTATTTGTACCGGACGATCATGAGCCGGTTTAACGTAAAACCTTTGCCTTCACTCTTGCCTCTGCCTTATGCTTTCTGCGCCGGACAATATTAGCCGGCTTAACGTAACGTTAAAACATTTGACCTGGCTAAAATCGCCAGTGAACTTGCCCCCGGCAATAGCCTTGCGGCTAGCTGGGAAGAAGAAAAAAAATCAATGCGACTGACAAACATGAAGAAATGAAATGGTGGCAGTTTACTTCACATGGGGTGAAGGAACGTCCCAATTTTGGCCCATGCACCTTCATGTTTGAAAAATCAAACAAGCTCAGCTGTGATGTCCCTAATTTGTAATAATATGTATCGTTACAATGGGTTATATGGGCCCAGAACAGTCTCATCACGATGGAATTTAACCCTCACCCGGGTAGGGGGGGGGGGGTGGATGCCACCCCTCGTTTTTTTTTTGGGGGGGGGAATAACTCACGTAGTTTCCAACCGATTTGTAATCATATGTATCGTTAAAATGGGTTATATGGCCAATATAAATGGGTTATATGGGCCGATGCAACTTTCCGTACCCTACTTTTGAAAAATGTCCCACATACTCGGAAAATTTTGAATTTTTAACCCACATGATCCGTGACCTCTGACCTGTTTCTCAAGGTCATGTCAGGCGCAAATGGCGTCCTGCAGTATCGATGCTTGTAACTTGTGCAGTTTTCGAGTGTTTGTTGTTCAGAAGCATATGCACAGGTGTTTCCCAGGTGACAGTTGTGGTTTCCACTGATATTGTGATCTAGATTGACCTTTTCAGAGGTCAACTGAGGTCATTGACCTCCGATGATCTCAGATGACTTTTTTGGGCTTCTGACGGTTTCTAGGACATTTTGTGACGCTGATTTCAAATTTGGGATCCATTTTACATACTTATATGTTCCACTGGGGTCATGCGCTTCCAAAGGTCACCGAGGTCACTGACCTCAGATGACCTGACATGACCTTTTTGAATTTGGCAGGCTTTAGGACATTTTGTGACGCTGATTACGAATTTGGCACCCATTAAGCATTGTGATATGCTCCTTCACGATTCTAGCTCGATAAAATTCAATATATACGCATTTACAGTTTTGATGACTTTTGAGTCATTAACATGACTTCAGAGGTCACCTAATGACCTAAGACCTTAACATCGGGTATCATCGGCTTCCTCTCGTCACAAGCAACACGCTCGTCTTTGCCGCGATACTCTAGCTCAATTAGGGGCGAAACGCTAAGGGTGTGGGGGTCGTACCCCCCTACCCGAACATGTAGTGATTTTCCCTACCCGGGCGAGGTTTAACCTGTGCCACAGGCAGGGCATGTTACCACCGAGGACAGCCATTCGTCCGAGCGTTGCGCGGGCAAGCACCTTCAGTCTGCACTGCAATTGACGTTTAAAGTGAACTGAGAACACTGCAGTTCTAAATATTTTTGAACATCTTCATCATATGCGATCCCACTCAGTATGCGAGCAAATGTGGCGTTAGCACACGTATGGCTGATACACTGAAATGTGATATTATTCGAGTTGCATGTTGCGCGTGCGCACGTGCACACTCCTATTTTATATCTCAGAAACCTCTAATCCGAGTGTGAGGAAATGTAGAATGTCTAGTATAGTAGTATCTAGTAGAATGTCTAGTCTAGTAGTATCTAGTAGAATGTCTAGTATAGTAGTAATGTCTAGTCTAGTAGTATCTAGTAGAATGTCTAGTCTAGTAGTATGAAATGTAGAATGTCTAGTAATGTAGAATGAGCCCTGGCACGTAAGTGATTTGCACTCACCCGTGTTGACATCTCTCAGTACGACGCATGTGCACACCCCTCTTCTATATTGCAGAAACCTCTAATCCTATTCTGATGAAATTTGGTATGCTAATTAAGCCTATTTGTAACAGGGGGGGGGGGCGGAGCAGATTCCGCCCCCTCATGTTTTTCGCAGATATCTCCAGAAGGGCTGGGAGCAGGCCCATGACATTTGTGGACGTTTCCCACAATATATTTACACATATGCAGTCAAAATTTTGAGTTCCTAACTTCAACACAGGTGGTTCCAGGGCACGGTTTTGCGAGGGTTCGGCGGCGACATTAGGCGATAATACGGAAATGCGATTTTCACGGTTTCTTCCAACTGCCTCAAGTATGAAGGAGTTACATGGGTTTACGGTGATTGAAACAAATGCAGATTGGTTGATGTTAACCCGCGAGTTACTGGGGTATATTTCATAACGCGACTTACTGGGGGGGGGGGGCTATTTTTTGCCCCCCCCCCACCCCCCCCCCCCCCCCCCTCGGATATCCGGAACTGCTAGACGGAATGTAAAAATTCAAACGCATTCGATAGCCCTGGAAAATGTATCCAGGGAAACATAATATTGTTGACCTCGGGGTCACCGATGACGTCACAGGTCAGGTCAAGTACAAAATGTTTGACCGTGTCAAAAGGTCTCGATGGATGGAATTGTCGCGCAAAATTGCTATATTGAACGCATAAGCTGTCGATCAATCGGTATGATTCGTGTGTCTGACACTTCTAAGTACCTTTCTAAGCTGTTTATGACCTTGTGTCAGGTCAAGGTCATCTGAGGTCACGAGGTCAGACTGCAGATTACGGTCATTAGGCGTTGTAACACATGTTTATGGTTTGTTTATCGTATAGAACGCGTAAAATGACCTTAGAAGATTGTTTGTTCCATATAAATAGAAGTAAAAAGCAAAAATGGAAATGCGTTTTTTATGCATAGTAATGCTGTGAGAGGTGGTCGATTTGACATTTAAAGGTCATAACTCAGTCATTGTTGAATATATCGACTTCAAATTTGGTACACATATTCACCGCACACGTCTCGATCACATATATTCCGGTTTTTTGATAATTCCATTTTTTATGGAAAATTTTGTTTAAAAAAAATGTATTTGGATTACTCAAAAAAATAATAAAAAAACTCAAAAATCCGAGATAGCAGTTTGATATCCCGGTCTATGATCAGTAATTTGATTAAGGCAATTGAGTTTATCTCAAACATCGTACCTTGACAGCGTTTTTCGCAAACTATTATTTTGCAACCAAAACCGAAGAACATAACGTCACTCTGACGTCATTCCCGGTTGACCTATCATAGCCTCATATTTTTCCTTTTGCTAACAGGTGTAGAATTGAGGTGATAGAAGGTAATGCAAGTTTGGTGACGATATCGGTGTTCGTTTAAGAGTTATTGCAAAATAACGGGAGGGGGGGCAAAAAATAGCCCCCAGTAACTCGCGGGTTAATGAAATATCATAAAAATTGCATGGCAGAGGAGGTTTCAACATCTTGAAAAGGGGAGGTTTCCAGGAAGTATGCAACGCTTGGCGGGAAGTCAATAGAGCAATGTAATGGGCATTTGCATTTATAGCTATCAAGATGTAAAAGATAGTTTCTGCTTCCAATATTTGCATAATTTATTACATATAGAGTTGCAGGACGTGCTAAGGCACATGAAAAAGGGTGACTGGCATGGCGATGACGATATACCAGCGATTATGGCGCAATAGACAGTTAGTTTATAATGATATATGCAAATATGAGGCCAGGAGAGGATTGAAGTCAGTTTTTTTTTCAGCGGCGCGCTCAGGAATGGAAGAAAGGGGGTCATATTATTGCAAAGAAACTAAGATGCATGGGCCTACAATGGCATAACATACTGCAGTTTTCGGATGAAACACGCACCAGAGGGTACTCTACGAACGATTATAAGATAATTGACGAGTCCAGGTAGCGTAAAAGGGGGTAACCAATGTGAATTGAAGTTGTAAGTGAAATAGTCACTGTTGACTAGTTAGTATCATTATAGCGGAGAATATACCTATTAAACGGTCTTGCACCTCCCAGTTTGGATCCTAGATACGCATATGATGAAGTTCAACATGCAAAAAGGAACTATCTATCATCAGTAATTTATTTATAGTGCTGAGTAGCAACTTGCCTGCGGTTAATACTTTCTCTATTTGGCCTCCCTTTTTCACTAACCTGGTACTGCCTATGGCAAAACAAAAATTATTGTTTTGTCTAATGTCACAATAACACACCATTTCATTTATTTGTAAAAAAATACACAAAAACGTTTTATTGCGCATTTACTTCAACCCTAAATCGAGTGCCTGCACACGCCTATGATTTTTGAATTTTAAAAAGTCACTACCATATATCAATATCAAATAAATATCTATCGATCCCCATTAGTTGCGTTAAAATCGATTGATAAACATGACAGCTGTGTTGGATGACAAATATTTATCATATTTGTAGTTTTGCCCACCTGTTGCTACCCCTAGTTCTGCCCACCTGTGGCATGTCGACTAAGGCGAGGCTCGGAAGTGGTTTGCATTCATCCGTGTCTGCATCTCGCAGTACTTCCGCATGTGCATACTCTAGGATTCTGTCTTCGAAACTAGTCATGAAGCAAAACTTTGCACGTGGGCCGTCTATGCCATAATCGGTGTTACTGTTCTCTCTCATTTTCTCCATCATGTGGACGAACCAAACAGTTACCCAACACGGGTGACCTGTCACGTTGACCTGTCACGTTGACCTGTCACGGCGACCTGTCACGTTGACCTGTCACGTTGACTGTTGTATTGTAAAAACAAACAACAATGACATACGTGATTATATCTCTTTTTAATTAGTGCTGTACTGATTACGAACTTGCATAGGGTTCCGTGGACTCAAGCCACTACAAACACTGAAGACAGTACAACAGACAAAACACTATGAGTCGACAACATACAAGACACTATGACACTACAAACACTCGACACTACGACAGACACTACTTCAGACACCGCAAGACCCTAAGACACTACACAAACTAACTTGACAGTGTTACTAGTTGGGTGGCATTGCAACGTACCAATATCCTATGCACGAGTTTCACACTTTGTTATGCCACTTCCTATTAACATGCACATGATACACAGCGCACAGCCACATCCAAATCAGCATAATCTGCATAACGCTGCAAAACGCCACAGCCACATCTGCATAACGCTGTGCATACATCGGAGGGACGCCTTCATGCAGGATGCAACGACAGCGTCCCCACCTGTCAACGACAGCACCTGTCACGACAGCACCTGTCACGACACCGCATGTCACGACAGCACCTGTCACGACATCACCTGCCACGACAGCACCTGTCACGACACCACCTGTCACGACAGCACGACAGCACCTGTCACGACAGCACTGTCACGACACCACCTGTCACGACAGCACCTGTCACGACACCACGACATCACCTGTCACGACAGCACCTGTCACGACAGCACGACATCACATGTCACGACACCACCTGTCACGACACCACCTGTCACGACAGCACCTGTCACGACATCACATGCCACGACATCACCTGTCACAACATCACCTGTCACAACATCACCTGTCACAACATCACCTGTCACGACATCACCTGTCACGACATCACCTGTCACGACAGCCACAGCGCACCAGCGCTCTGCATACTGCAGCTGCTTCTGGAAGGCGCGCCTGCAGTAGGGGCAGCACCATACTGCAGCTGCTTCTGGAAGGCGCGCCTGCAGTAGGGCAGCACCATACTGCAGCTGCTTCTGGAAGGCGCGCCTGCAGTAGGGCAGTACCATACTGCAGCTGCTTCTGGAAGGCGCGCCTGCAGTAGGGCAGCACGATACTGCAGCTGCTTCTGGAAGGCGCGCCTGCAGTAGGGCAGCACCATACTGCAGCTGCTTCTGGAAGGCGCGCCTGCAGTAGGGCAGCGCCATACTGCAGCTGCTTCTGGAAGGCGCGCCTGCAGTAGGGCAGCACCATACTGCAGCTGCTTCTGGAAGGCGCGCCTACAGTAGGGCAGCACCATACTGCAGCTGCTTCTGGAAGGCGCGCCTGCAGTAGGGCAGCACGATACTGCAGCTGCTTCTGGAAGGCGCGCCTGCAGTAGGGCAGCACGATACTGCAGCTGCTTCTGGAAGGCGCGCCTGCAGTAGGGCAGCACCATGCGGCAGCTGCTTCTGGAAGGCGCGCCTGCAGTAGGGGCAGCACCATACTGCAGCTGCTTCTGGAAGGCGCGCCTGCAGTAGGGCAGGCACGATACTGCAGCTGCTTCTGGAAGGCGCGCCTGCAGTAGGGCAGTACCATACTGCAGCTGCTTCTGAAGGCGCGCCTGCAGTAGGGCAGCACCATACTGCAGCTGCTTCTGGAAGGCGCGCCTGCAGTAGGGCAGCACGATAGTGCAGCTGCTTCTGGAAGGCGCGCCTGCAGTAGGGCAGTACCATACTGCAGCTGCTTCTGGAAGGCGCGCCTGCAGTAGGGCAGCACCATGCGGCAGCTGCTTCTGGAAGGCGCGCCTGCAGTAGGGCAGCACCATACTGTAGCTGCTTCTGGAAGGCGCGCCTGCAGTAGGGCAGCACGATACTGCAGCTGCTTCTGGAAGGCGCGCCTGCAGTAGGCAGTACCATACTGCAGCTGCTTCTGGAAGGCGCGCCTGCAGTAGGGCAGCACCATACTGCAGCTGCTTCTGGAAGGCGCGCCTGCAGTAGGGCAGCACCATACTGCAGCTGCTTCTGGAAGGCGCGCCTGCAGTAGGGCAGCACCATACTGCAGCTGCTTCTGGAAGGCGCGCCTGCAGTAGGGCAGTACCATACTGCAGCTGCTTCTGGAAGGCGCGCCTGCAGTAGGGCAGCACCATACTGCAGCTGCTTCTGGAAGGCGCGCCTGCAGTAGGGCAGCACCATACTGCAGCTGCTTCTGGAAGGCGCGCCTGCAGTAGGGCAGTACCATACTGCAGCTGCTTCTGGAAGGCGCGCCTGCAGTAGGGCAGTACCATACTGCAGCTGCTTCTGGGAAGGCGCGCCTGCAGTAGGGCAGCACCATACTGCAGCTGCTTCTGGAAGGCGCGCCTGCAGTAGGGCAGTACCATACTGCAGCTGCTTCTGGAAGGCGCGCCTGCAGTAGGGCAGTACCATACTGAAGCTGCTTCTGGAAGGCGCGCCTGCAGTAGGGCAGCACCATACTGCAGCTGTTTCTGGAAGGCGCGCCTGCAGTAGGGCAGCACCATACTGCAGCTGCTTCTGGAAGGCGCGCCTGCAGTAGGGCAGTACCATACCGCAGCTGCTTCTGGAAGGCGCGCCTGCAGTAGGGCAGCACCATACTGCAGGCTGCTTCTGGAAGGCGCGCCTATAGTAGGGCAGCACCATACGGCAGCTGCCTTCGTCCTGATCCCCATTCGGAAGGCTCAGGAAGCTCAAGGATGAATGCAAATAATTTACGAGCCACGCCTTAACCCCATGTGTAACAGCTCCTGGCTACCCCTATTTGTAACAGGGGGGGGGGGTGGGCGGGGCAGCGGATTCCCCCCCCCCCCCCCCCCACCGAGATCACGAGATCCACCCGTCCGATTTAAACAAAATAAGACGGCGGTTGATTCCCCTCAACACGATCTACATTTATATCAAATCAATCCTATTTTTATATGGGGGGGGGGGGGGGGACAGCAGGGAGGAAAAAGCTACAAATATTAGAGGTATTTGTGATCCAACACAGCTGTCATGTTTATCAACTGATTTTAACGCAACTAATGGAATCGTTAGAGATTGAATTGGGGATTGATATACGGCGGTGACTTTTGAAAATTAAAAACATCATAGGCGTTTGCAGGTCACTCAATATGGGGTGAAGTAAATGTGTAATACAACTGTTTATGTTTTTTTTTTATTCATGAAATGGTTCGTTATTGTGACATTAGACAAAACAGTTATAAAAAGTATTTTTTCGCCATAGGCGGTGTCAGGTTAGTGAAACAGGGAGGCCAAATAAATACAATATTAACCACAGCAAGTTGCTACCAGCAATATAAATAAGTTATTGATCGTAGATAGTTCCTTTTTGCATGTTGTACTTCATCATAGACGTATTCGGGATAGAAAGTTGGGAGGCGCAAGACATTTTGATGAATAGTATTTATATTATTATATAATATTACTATATTATATGTTCTCGGCTATGACACTAACTAGTCAACAGTGACTATTGCACTTACAACTTCCATTCACCTGGTTACCTGGTCACCATGAATATGATTGGAAGTGGCTTGACGAGACAAACACGATGGCGTAAAACCTATTGCTTTATTTTGATTAGATAAAAAGTTATTTGCGAAAAACAGTTTTGCAAAAAAAACACCTTTTTGACATTTGATGACCTCTGGAGCCTAAACTATTGACCTGAGCTCACATCTGAGGACACTCTAGTACATTTTTTCAAGATATTTCGATTGCTTTTTTCCGTGTACTGCTAGCTATCATAGTTCCCGAGATATTTGGGGGTGTTCGAAGCGAAGTTCTAAAGCTGGAAAATCTAACATTTGATAACCTCTGGTGGCCTCAATATTGAACTGACTTAACAAAAAACGATATACTTTCGATAGCTTGTTTCGAGCTATCTAACGCCGTTTTCCGCTTGTCGCTACGTTGCATGGTTTTTCGGGATCATAGGGGGGGCGAAATCCGCCCCCCCCCCGGGCGTGTAATTATCTGAGGCCCTCCAGGTCGCGTGTCCCCCCCCCCCCGGGCGTGTAATTATCTGAGGCCCTCCAGGTCGCGTGTCCCCCCCCCCCCGGGCGTGTAATTATCTGAGGCCCTCCAGGTCGCGTGGTCCCCCCCCCCCGGGCGTGTAATTATCTGAGCGCTCCAGGTCGCGTGTCCCCCCCCCCCCCCGGGCGTGTAATTAATCTGAGGCCCTCCAGGTCGCGTGTCCCCCCCCCCGGGCGTGTAATTATCTGAGGCCCTCCAGGTCGCGTGTCCCCCCCCCGGGCGTGTAATTATCTGAGGCCCTCCAGTCGCGTGTCCCCCCCCCCGGGCGTGTAATTATCTGAGGCCCTCCAGGTCGCGTGTCCCCCCCCCCGGGCGTGTAATTATCTGAGGCCCTCCAGGTCGCGTGTCCCCCCCCCCCGGGCGTGTAATTATCTGAGGCCCTCCAGGTCGCGTGTCCCCCCCCCCCCCGGGCGTGTAATTATCTGAGGCCCTCCAGGTCGCGTGTCCCCCCCCCCCCCCCCCCCGGGCGTGTAATTATCTGAGGCCCTCCAGGTCGCGTGTCCCCCCCCCCCCCGGGCGTGTAATTATCTGAGGCCCTCCAGGTCGCGTGTCCCCCCCCCCCCCCCCCGGGCGTGTAATTATCTGAGGCCCTCCAGTGGTCGCGTGTCCCCCCCCCCCCCGGGCGTGTAATTATCTGAGGCCCTCCAGGTGGCGGGTTAAGTTACATCGTGATGAGACTGTTCGGGCCCATATAACCCATTGCAACGGTACATATGATTACAAATTAGGGGAAATCACAGCTGAGCTTGTTCAATTTGTAAAACGTGAAGGTACATGGGTCAAAGTTAGTACGTTCGCTCACCCCATGTGAAATAAACTGCCACCATTGCATTTCTTCATGTTTGTCAGTCGCATTGATGTCACAAACACGAGATAAACTGCCAACGACTGCGTGGTAAGGGATGCATACACATCGTGTCGATTTTGATATTTTGTCGTTTAGGCCAAAAGGTTCTCCATCTCTCCATCTCTCCATCTCTCCATCTCTCCATCTCTCCATCTCTCCATCTCTCCATCTCCCCATCTCTCCATCTCTCCATCTCTCCATCTCTCCATCTCTCCATCTCTCCATCTCTCCATCTCTCCATCTCTCCATCTCTCCATCTCTCCATCTCTCCCTCTCTCCATCTCTCCATCTCTCCATCTCTCCATCTCCCTCTCTCCATCTCTCCATCTCTCCATCTCTCCATCTCCCCATCTCTCCATCTCTCCATCTCTCCATCTCTCCATCTCTCCATCTCTCCATCTCTCCATCTTCTCCCCTCCGTCTGGCCTGCTGGGGTATCCGGGGTCGGCGGGGCTGTGTGTGGGCGTGGTCGTGGGCGGGGGCGGGGGCGGGGGCGGGGGCGGCGGCCAGTGGCCTCAGCAGTCACCTGGCGAGCAGCCCAGGTATATCGGGCTTCACGGCCAGCTACAGAATACAGCCGCTATATGGTACACATGCACCGACGCTGGCCGGCCGCACCGCCCGTCAGGGGCTCCCAAACCCGGCCGCCCCTCCTGTCAGAGGCTCCCCAACCCGGCCGCCCCTCCCGTCAGAGGCTCCCATACCCGGCCGCCCCACCCGTCACAGGCTCCCAAACCCGGCCGCCCCACCCGTCAGGGGCTCGCAAACCCGGCTGCCCCTCCCGTCAGGGGCTCCCAAACCCGGCCGCCGCGCCCGTCAGAGACTAATTCTCGTTTGACAACCGTGTGATATTTCTTTAAGTCCAAAGAACAAAAAACGTAACATTCCGACGTCTCCATTTAAAGGAAATAGTTCACCTTGGATTTTTTTTACCAAACACGATTTGATTATATTTTTTAATACAATTTATTTGTACATTGTCAAAAATGACCTTATATCGCGCCGATTCAGGACATAAGGTCGTAAATTTGTATTGTTCATCAAAACTATATTCATACTCTCTGAGTCAGAGTCCTGAAATCACGCGAATGTAAAAGATGGTTCAGCCAATCAGATTCGAAAGTAGTCGCGTAAAGATAGACTCGCATTGGAGATGTACCAACCGGCGGCCGGCGTTCGCTTGCAATACCAGCTGCAAACTGATTAGCTGATGGTATAGCCTCTGCCCGGGCTAAAACCAGTACAACATTCTTTCGCCAGCACCGCATTCCTTCGCCAAAAATCAAATATATTCGGCTGGAAAGTCTTTTCAGTCAAGAAAACTTGCAGATAGGGGTTTCCTAACACGGGCTACAAAACTGCTATCTCAGTTTAAAACTAATGTTGAAGGTGAACTAGTTCCTTTAAGTCCCGAAGGGCAGGCACCTCAGCTGTCGGCGGGTTTGTTTGTTGAAAAGTTGCAGCTCTACTACACGGTGCTGCATGGCCCAGAATTTCAGCTCTACTACACGGTGGTGATCAGAGTCGGGCGTAGTATGGCAGAACAGGTTTTCCGAACAGGAACAGGTGGTGCCCAGAACAGGTTTTCCCGTTCTCTGAACAGGTTCTCAGAAACTGTCTCCGACGGAAACCAGCACATTCCTGACTGCCGCCGTCAGCCGTCAGCCGTCAGCCGTCAGCCGCCAGCCGTCAACCGTCAACCGTCAGCCGTCAGCCGTCAGCCGTCGGCCGTCAGTCGTCACGATGTGATATTTTCATCACAACACACAGCAGCTCCCTAGCTAGTTCAGAGTTCAGACCCAGTGAAGGTCATCACACTTGAATGCGACTTTGCACCTCCCCAGCCTCCCCCTCCCCCCCTTGCTGGCCTTCTCAGCCGTGGGCCGTATCATTGTATAATATAATCATTACTCATTCATATAGTAGGTATATTATACCTATCGTATATAGTATATTCATATAGTAGATTATATAATATCATATATCCTATCATTTATCATATAGCAGATTATATCATACCATATATCACATATTATATTATATCATATCATTAATCATATAGTAGATTATATCATACCATATATCACATAATATATTATATAATGTATCATATAGTAGATTACAATCATACCATATAACATAATATATCATATCAATTATCATATAGAAGATTATATCATACCATATATCACATAATATATTATATCATATCATATATCATATAGTATATTCATATAGTATATTATAATCCGTATAATCATTCCGTCATATAATTCATTATACAGCAATCGGAAACACAGACAGACACAGACACAGACACAGACACAGACACAGACACAGACACAGACACAGACACAGACACAGACACAGACACAGACACAGACACAGACACAGACACAGACACAGACACAGACACAGACACAGACACAGACACAGACACAGACACAGACACAGACACAGACACAGACACAGACACAGACACAGACACAGACACAGACACAGACACACACACACAGACACAGACACAGACACAGACACAGACACAGACACAGACACAGACACAGACACAGACACAGACACAGACACAGACACAGACACAGACACACACACACACAGACACAGACACAGACACAGACACAGACACAGACACAGACACACAGACACAGACACAGACACAGACACAGACACAGACACAGACACAGACACAGACACACACACACAGACACAGACACAGACACAGACACAGACACAGACACAGACACACAGAGGGGCGGGGGAGGGGCGGGGAGGGGCGGGGAGGGGCGGGGAGGGGCGGGGAGGGGCGGGGAGGGGCGGGGAGGGGCGGGGGAGGGCCCGGGAGAGGGGCGGGGGAGGGGCGGGGGAGGGCCCGGGAGAGGGGCGGGGGAGGGGCGGGGGAGAGGGGCGGGGGAGGGGCGGGGGAGGGGCGGGGGAGGGGCGGGGAGGGGCGGGGGAAGGGCGGGGGAGGGGCGGGGAGGGGCGGGGGAAGGGCGGGGGAGGGGCGGGAGAGGGGCGGGGGAGGGGCGGGGGAGGGGCGGGGGAGGGCCCGGGAGAGGGGCGGGGGAGGGTCGGGGGAGAGGGGCGGGGGAGGGGCGGGGGAGGGGCGGGGGAGGGCCCGGGAGAGGGGCGGGGGAGGGGCGGGGGAGAGGGTCGGGGGAGGGTCGGGGGAGGGTCGGGGGAGACGGAGAGAAAGACGGTGACACAGTCTGCAGGGCCGGCAGCCTGACAGGCGCACACCGCACACCGCACACCGCACACCGCACACCGCACACCTGCACACCGCACACCGCACACCGCACACCGCACACCGCACACCGCACACCGCACACCGCACACCGCACACCGCACACCGCACACCGCACACCGCACACCGCACACCGCACACTGCACACCGCACACCGCACACCGCACATCGCACATCGCACACCGCACACCGCACACCGCACACCGCACACCGCACACCGCACACCGCACACCGCACACTGCACACCGCACATCGCACACCGCACACCGCACACCGCACACCGCACAGACACACGTTCCAGGTCGGCGGGGTGGTGTGACTCGAAGGTGACACCCCGGCCTCCCAGGTCGTCCGGGCGGTGGGTTTTTGTGAATCCCCATTAATATCTATACCTATATATGGCAATGGCTATCCCACGTCACACATCGTTAGTAGCGACATGCCAAGACTGTGGCAACATGCCAAGACTGGGCCCATGGTCGCCAAGACTGGACCCATGGCCGCCGTGACCGCGAAGGTCATGTGGCAGACGTCGTCATCCACCGAGTGACGTCACGACAGCGGAGCAGCTGCCTCTCAGTGATGAGTGTGGTGCACGCGTACTGTGTATACGTCAGGGTGGTGAGACATGAGCCAGATGACTGCTGATGATGAGCCAGATGAGCCAGATGATGAGACAGATGACTGCTGTGCACGCGTCTGTGCCGACGTTAGCACGGCCCGGTATCGGCTCTGCCCCAGCCCCGGCCCCAGCCCCGGCCCCCCAGCCCCAGCCCCAGCCCCAGCCCCAGCCCCAGCCCCAGCCCCAGCCCCAGCCCCAGCCCCAGCCCCAGCCCCCAGCCCCAGCCCCAGCCCCAGCCCCAGCCCCAGCCCCAGCCCCAGCCCCAGCCCCAGCCCCAGCCCCAGCCCCAGCCCCAGCCCCAGCCCCAGCCCCAGCCCCAGCCCCAGCCCCCAGCCCCAGCCCCAGCCCCAGCCCCAGCCCCAGCCCCAGCCCCAGCCCCAGTCCCAGCCCCAGCTCGTCACGCCGCCCCAGCCCCAGCTCGTCACGCCGCCCCAGCTCGTCACGCCGCCCCAGCCCCAGCCCCAGCTCGTCACGCCGCCCCAGCTCGTCACGCCGCCCCTCACGGCGGAGCTGATTCACAGCGCGGGATGGCCGTGACTGCAGCGGGTCCGCGAGCGCCGGCACTAACACACGATACTATCGGCACGGACGCCGGAACTCCGCAGGAATATGGGGAGCGGATAAAGTCGCACACCCAAAAATTGGCATACATACCCACCCATCTGACACGCTCCGTTTTTGTTTTCCTGTTGCAAGCAACATGAAAGACAAGGCTGCGAAAGCTGATCGTCCGGGATAGTATGGACATTGTCCATTCGACATGTAATCCACAACACTCAACAACACACTCAGCACACTCACTCACTCTCAACACACACACAGACACCACACAGACACCACACAGACACCACACAGACACCACACAGACACCACACAGACACCACACAGACACCACACACACACACACACACACACACACACACACACACACACACACACACACACACACACACACACACACACACACACACACACACACACACACACACACACACACACACACACGCACGCACGCACGCACGCACGCACGCACGCACGCACGCACGCACGCACGCACGCACGCACGCACGCACGCACGCACGCACGCACGCACGCACGCACGCACGCACGCACGCACGCACGCACGCACGCACGCACGCACGCACGCACGCACGCACGCACGCACGCACGCACGCACGCACGCACGCACGCACGCACGCACGCACGCACGCACGCACGCACGCACGCACGCACGCACGCACGCACGCACGCACGCACGCACGCACGCACGCACGCACGCACGCACGCACGCACGCACGCACGCACGCACGCACGCACGCACGCACGCACGCACGCACGCACGCACGCACGCACGCACGCACGCACGCACGCACGCACGCACGCACGCACGCACGCACGCACGCACGCACGCACGCACGCACGCACGCACGCACGCACGCACGCACGCACGCACGCACGCACGCACGCACGCACGCACGCACGCACGCACGCACGCACGCACGCACGCACGCACGCACGCACGC
>JAXIVJ010003643.1:0-91774 GCA_036785665.1 Chirona hameri | reverse complement strand
ACCTGTCTGAGGACATATGCCTCGCCTCCTGTTATCTTTTTCGCTACTTAAAATCTGGCTTTCTGAATTTTGCGTGCGTACATGCCTCCAATGGTATTGAGATCACGTTTACTAGATGCTTATCTGCATCTTAAACTTGTGAATGAGCAGTTCCTCTGCAGAACTTTTTCCTACCTACACATTGGAAATGTAAGTTGCATTTAGCATTGGCCTTACCCCATTGCGTCTCGCCCTGTCCTGTCCTGCCTTGCCATGACAGGCCCTTCCTGCCCGTCAAGACGGGTGGACAGAGTTGTGAAGGCAAAAAGTGACAGGAGCTGAAAGTAATGAAGACATATCACCGATGTTTTTTTTTCTGAGTTGCATTGGCAGATGGGAAAAGAGTGGCTTTTTCGGAACTATTTACTTTAGTTATACTTCATTGTTTCGACCACCTTTTGGGAGTTAAACCAACCCTAACATCAATACGGATTACTGATGACTTCAATCATTTAAATGTTTGCTGAAGTGTAGTTTTCCATTCGTTTCCCGCCACTCTGTTTCAATTTAACTGTTCCTATAAGTCATCTCTCACATCCGTTTGCAGCATTTCGAGTTTCATATCTGCATGACTAGTAGCCACTGAATCTGCACGAGTTCCATGTGATGCAGATATGGCTGGTTTATTTCCAACATCCATCAACTTCTCCCGGCGCTGGACGGCGCTGCGTACCGAAACGGACGGGTCGGGCCCGGGGCATTAGCGACACCGATCGACCGGCAGAAATCGCTCGCCAACACTCAACTTGCCAGCCCTGATTAGTTGGGGGCGAGCAATATACTCGTAAATCGATGCTGCAAAGTGCAAGCAGGTTGATGAGGGCCGAACCCGATTTAGGGAGCACTTAAACATCTACATTCTATCATATATATTGGTATGCCTCGATAATGTTAATTCTGGTCCGTGACAAACTGATTTGTATTTAACATTGAAGCTTGTTATATAGTACGGGAGTAAACTATACGCCCTGGCATAGCTCTGGTTCTCAACTGCTGCATGCTGCGGGTAGTTCTACACTTCTTTTTTAGACGTGGCACTGCGGCTTCGCGTGCCAAGATGCCACTCTGGCTGCCTTTGACACCTTTAATCCGGTCTAGCCGGTATCCATATCATCTCCCACCCCACCGCGATCATGTTATCATGTGTCGCGTGGCTATCGCGTGGCGCGTGAACGTCATTGGCTCGCCACTGAAGCCTGCAGCGGCCGGCTACTGCGATGAGGTGTCAGCGTCCGGCTTCGCTGCTGGTGACGTATCGACTGACGTCTAGCGGCAAATGCTGTTCCTACCCAGACTTGTCAATGATTCATATTTGTCATGAATCGATTCACAGTGATTCACGGACCATAATGAATGATTCCAATCATGATTCAATCACTCAACATTACCATAATGAATGATTAAATCATGATTCAATCACTCAACATTACCATAATGAATGATTCAATCATGATTCAATCACTCAACATTACCATAATGAATGATTCAATCTTGATTCCAATCACTCAACATTAAAGGGAAGTGTCGACTCCTTTGTCTAAACTCCTTTGATTTTGAATGTGAGACTCTAATATTTTATGAGCGTGATAGGAAGGTCATGCTCTACCTGTGTGCCAATTTGCATGCACATCAGAATAGTCTGCTGTTTGACCTTAAACATATGACCTGCTCTAACTCCTTTGATTTTAAATGTGCGACTCTAAGATTTTACCAGAATGATCACTAGGTCGTGATCTATCTGTGTATCAATTTTGAAGCCAATCCAAATAGTTCGCGAATGTATTTCCGAATGTGAATGTGAATGTGAGGCAATTGGACACGCGTGTTGTTTATTTTGATTATACAATGATATTTATAATATTTATTATAATTGCAAATTCCAAGTTCCAAAAGCATTAATGACTTTACGTTTCACTTTTAAGCGAATAGAACATTTATTTTGATTTTGCATTAGGGTATTATTTTTGTATAAAGCATGATGTGGAATAAAGCGGCGCCCGATGCGACAGTGATATTTGGGACATGCGGAGGTCATGCAAATGTTTGTTTATGATTTCGTTTTTGATATGGTATAGCCTAGAAATTAGGAAAAGTGGTGGGGTACTTTTTGATAATTTTTCGTGTGAAAAAAGGTGTGCGTGTACTGTGTGGTTATGAACCAATGTATGAGTTATCGGTTAGTTACCTTTTCTAAGTAATTTAGGTACCTACCCCTAACCCCACCAGTTCCAAGGTATTCACCTAGTTAGGGCTGATTGAACAGTGCTTTGTGCCCACTGGAGTTTGGACATAAAGCCTCGCTTTCTTTACGCATAGATGAATTACAGGCTACAGCTCAGGGACACAGAGCTCATATAATTGGCCATTAAGTGCCTGGTTTGTCCACAGGGCACAGATGAATGCTGGGCCGCTGTCATATTTTTGTGGACAGTTTATGCTGTTCGACCAAAAAAGAATGATTCTTTGAGCAATGAATGATTCAATCAGCCTATTTTCTCTGTATGAATGATTCAATCAGTGACTCACAACAGGTTTGCGCATGAGGTGAATCGATTCATGAGTCATTCATTTGAAATAAGAATGATTCAATCAAAAGTAGTCGATTCACATTGAATCATTGACAAGTCTGTTCCTATCCATACAAAGGGAGATAGAAGTAAAGAGGAAAACTATAGACCGGTTAGTCTGACCTCATTCGTCTGCAAGGTGCTTGAATCAATCATCAAAGATAAGATTGTTGAATTCTTGGAGCAAAATGAACTCATCAGGGATACACAGCATGGCTTTAGGAAGGGCCGTTCTTGTTTAACTAATCTTCTGGAGTTTTTGGATGTTGCAACAGATAACTTTGATCAGGGTAAACAGGGTGAGCAGGGTAGCGTTGATCAAGGTATGTAGCTTGTCTTGATTTCAGTAAAGCATTTGACAAAGTCCCCCACAAGGGCGGATCCAGCCGGCCGTTTTTTTTTGTTTTTTTTTTTTTTTGGAGGGGGGGGGGGGGGGGGGCAAACCGTTTTTAGCGGACCTTACCTACCCCCAATTTATAATTTCTTCCCGGATTTGGGTCACTTTATTTTGCAACTACACTATTTGTTTTTAGCTTTTCGACCTATTGGGAAATCGAAAAAGGAAATATCGTCAGCTTGCAGTTTGTATTGTTCCGACATTGCCTTACACTGAGCAAAACTATGTCAATTGTCAGCTGTACCCAGGGGCGTCGCCGATAATTTTTGGGTGGGGGGAGGTCGGCTGAAGTGACGAAATACAAATTACCCATTTTGTATTCGTGTATTTAAGCCTTTGCAGCATTTTAATGTGGACTTTCATGTTATAGTAGGTACTTGTTCTTTAGCGCCGCGAAGCGGCGCGAAATTTTTACGGGTTTGCCTGATAAAACCCAGAAACATAGGCCTAGTAGAGAATAGGCTGTCTTGGTAGTTTACCTTATGAAGATAGATTAAAGAAATTGGGTATGTTTTCACTTAGATATAGAAGGCTAAGAGGAGATCTAATTGAAGTCTTCAAATTTGTAAATGGTCAGCATTCTGAATGTTTAAAGGGAATGTTTGAGTTCAATAAGGAAAATCGAGGTAGAGGTCATCAGCATAAACTCATTATGAAACAAAGTAAGACTAGGCTAAGACAGTTATTTTTCAGTAGAAGGGTTGTAGGACATTGTAATATGCTACCAGGGAATGTCGCTGATGCAGTGACACTTGCTTCCTTCAAAATTCGATTAGATAAATACTTTACAGAGAAGGGATTAGTTCATAAATACTCGTGGGATTAGCCTTCTTTTATGCAGGTAGAGTAAGGTGATTTGAAGGGGCGAGACTGGTGGAGGGGGGGGGGGGGGAGGGTGCAACCTCGGATGGGCCCAAGAGGCTCTTTGTTGCACTTTTCTTTTATGTCTGTTATGTCTGTTATGCCTGTTATGTCTGTTATGTCTGTTATGTCTGTTATGTCTGTTATGTCTGTTATGTGTGTATGTCTAGCTGCGGCAGCTGCAGAGGTCATGGGACGGCCGTCTGTACTGTATGATACCGCAGTGCAGGACTCTGGTGTCGCACTGGCCTGGCAGCAGTGTCCCAGAATTTGGCGATTTAGGTGGCAAATGACACCTAAATGTGAACAATTTTCCACTCTCACTCCCCATTTTAAGAGTGAATTTCCACTCATGAATTGATATTGCATGAAATATATTCCACTCCAAATTATGAATTGTGATACTGATTCTGACAAATATTGACTAAAAATACATTATTTCAACGAAAACTACTGCTTTTCATATTCAAAACAGAAATAAACTTGTACCATTTTCTACATTTATGTTGAAAATGGTACATAAATGTACCATTTTCACTCTCATGGTCTTTTTTCGCTCGCATTTTCCACTCTGACACCCAAGCAAAAATGTTATTGTGTGACTGCCTGGCAGAGGGGCCTCCTCTCACCTATCTCAGCCCTGCAGCGCCCCTTTCTAGCGGGCCGCTCGCTGGGCGCTGAAATCCGGTCAAGGTCATTCCCCTGATCGCCGCCGGTTTTGGTATCACCTTTCCCGCGACCCTTCGCCGGCCGCCTCACTTTTCTCTCAGAGTATTGAGGCGTTACGGTGGTGCGGTATCGTTAGATTAAGGCGATCCGGGCCTGGTCACTGGTGACTTTCGAGATCAGATTATGGTTATGTATGGCCCTCACGACCTGGTAAATATGTTTTTCAGTTGCGCGACCGCAGAAATGGCGAGACTTTTGATGACCGCAAATTGTTCAGTGCTCAGCACGGCATTTACAGTAACGTTGCCGCCCCCAATTCGTTTTTAAACTTGGCCGTTTTATCCGTATATGGCGGGTGATTTCCTAATTTACATAAATAATCACCGGCTGTCTGCTGGCCGTACCGGCGGAGTGCTGGCGGCCGGTCCTGGCGAACCTCGCGGAGGAGTGCTGGCGGCCGGTCCTGGCGAACCTCGCGGAGGAGTGCTGGCGGCCGGTCCTGGCGGACCTCGCGGAGGAGTGCTGGCGGCCGGTCCTGGCGAACCTCGCGGAGGAGTGCTGGCGGCCGGAACTGGCGAACCTCTCGGAGGAATGCTGGCGGCCGGTCCGGGCGAACCTCGCGGAGGAATGCCGGCGGCCGGTCCGGGCGAACCTCTCACCACGTGGTCGGCAGTCGGCACGCACGCCAAGCCGCTTACCGCCTGGAGGCCTGGGAGACTGGGCGTCCTCCTCTCTCCCTCTCTCCTCCTCTCCCCCTCCTCCTCTCCCTCTCATGGTCGGGTAGAGGCGGCGACAGGCCCAGCTTACAGCTCAAGCATCTGGCGAGGAACCGCCGACCGCCGGGCTGACGTGCAAAATGCGCAGAGTCGCGACGACTTGTTCAGGGTGGCTCGAGTGGTGGCTTGGTATGGTGAACAGAAGTACCATGATGCTTGCGGCGCGATCATCGTGTAATACATCGTTGCTTTCGAACTAAAGGCTGAGTGGCCACTTCTTATTTATATACTCCCTCGGGCATTTGTTTTGCATTCGCAACATTGACTTCACAGGATTGTATCTCACCATTGAAGAACTTCCTTCTTTGCTCACAGGATTGTATCTCAGCATTAAAGAACCGCGCCCTTCTCTTCCTTTGGTTTGATGTTTCATGATACCCGATAGCGATAGCGTGTCTACCCGATAGCGAGTCTCTACGTTGCAACTCAAGGGCACATTTTCAAGAGCAATCTATATTTATGAATGGTTCCGATCTCTGCGATATCGGCGCGGCGTCGTGCTCCTGGTATGCCCTAAGCCGGCGGCCGATAGCTCGTGGCTGTGCTGTGAAGTGATGTCAGCGGGGCCGCTGGCTCGGTATCTCGGCTATCACTGCGGTCTGGCCGCAATGTGTCGCGGCGGCGGCGGCGGCGGCGGCGGCGGTGGCTCGTGCTGCAGTAGCGGCTATCGCGCCATCTCTGTGTCGGCCGACGTCCGACCAGCGCGGCCCCGGCCCCGGTCCGGCTCCAGCTCCGGCTCCGGCTCCGGCTCCGGCTCCGGCTCCGGCCCCGGTCCCGGCCCCGGTCCCGGTCCCGGTCCCGGTCCCGGCCCCGGTCCCGGTCCCGGTCCCGGTCCCGGCTCCGGCTCCGGCTCCGGCTCCGGCCCCGGCCCCGGCTCCGATCCCGGCTCCAGTCCCGACTCCGGTCCCAACCCCAACCCCGGCTCCGGCTCCGGCTCCGGCTCCGGCTCCGATCCCGGCTCCAGTCCCGACTCCGGTCCCAACCCCAACCCCGGCTCCGGCTCCGGCTCCGGCTCCGGCTCCGGCTCCGGCTCCGGCTTCGGCTCCGGCTCCGGCTCCGGCTCCGGCTCCGGCCCCGGCTCCGGCTCCGGCTCCGGCCCCGGCTCCAGCCCCGACTCCAGTGCGGCTGTTCTCTGCTGCTGCTGCTGCCGGCGCGGCGGCGGTGGAGTCTGACGCGACTGTACAGCAGAGGGAATGAAAGGCACTCAGACGGCGATGTCGGGCCAAAATTGGCAGCGGGAGGCGCGAACGGAAATGGTAATGGAGCCTAATATGGTGTGGAGAGGCGGATGGTCGGTTTTCGCTTTGGCACTCAAGCTGTGGAAATAATTTGCCTTTCGCGGATCGGCGTGCCGTTGGATGTCGACCCTGTCTTCTGTACAATCTCCACCGTCTCCCGAGTCTCGGCCGGCCCTGAACCAGCTTTCTGCATGCTCGCCGTCTTCCCAGTGCGTCTCAGAAGTCTCTCCCGATGTGTGATGTAGCGGGACCGGCTGCTGGGGTGTCCAGTCAAGGTTATCCTCGGCTCCTGAGAAGAGGACTGCCTCGGGGTCCCGCCGCCCAGAGATGGCTTCGGACCGTTACCGCCCCCGGCCCCCGGCCCGGAGCCGGCGATTTATTCCGCCCGCCTCTCCGGGACCGTGACGGGACACAGATTACGCCCCCTCTGTTTGGGGGAGGCGCTGTCTTGTGATCGACGTGTCCTGTACCAGACCTGATGAGATATGCCGCCGACGCAGCCGGTCTGCGCCAGTGGGCCCGCGCTGCGGCTAGTCGGCTACCTACCATGTAATGGTCAGTGGTAGAAAACCCGTCATTACAGCGGTAGAGGAGAGAAAATGTCCTGTTCAGTCCTTCAAAACGTGCATTAATTCATCCCCACGACGAGAAGATGGCGATTTGTTCCTGTTCAAAATGTGCATAATTTAGCCTCGATCCAAGGGGACTGAACCAGACACGGCTCCCAATATCAGGCAATTGAACAAGCTCCCGACCTGACTATGATGGAACCAGACACGGCTCCCAATATCGGGCAATTGAACAAGCTCCCGACCCGACTATGATGGAACCAGACACGGCTCCCAATATCAGGCAATTGAACAAGCTCCCGACCTGACTATGATGGATCTCATACAATTACGAATTATCTCAAATTCGGAGTAATCGGCCGCGCCTATCCAGGCCGTCTGTTTGATCTCGGGCCAGAATATTTCCATTTCAATTTATTAATGGAATGCTCCCATTTCATGGTGGGCGGTATAAGCCGTTTGTTGAAATAATGGGCGGTAATGTTATTGGTGCGCTTTTGATATCGCGATAAATTTAACCCTGTCTGATGCTGCTGGCATGACATCAATTTACTATTTCAATTTTAGTAGAGCGCTTGTGTCTGCATCATTATTTCACAGTGTGTGCGTTGGTACAGAAAGGATGCTACTGGCTGATCACACGGCGCATCCATCTCTGATTGTATTGCCGTCCACTGCCCATAGGCCGCCGACGGCCCACCGCCCGCCGTCCACCGCCCACCGCCCACCGCCCACCGTCCACTGCCCTCCGCTCACCACCCACCGCCCACCGCCCACCGCCCACCGCCCACCGCCCACCGTCCACTGCCCTCCGCTCACCGCCCACCGCCCACCGCCCACCGTCCACTGCCCTCCGCTCACCGCCCACCGCCCACCGCCCACCGCCCACCGCCCACCGTCCACTGCCCTCCGCTCACCACCCACCGCCCACCGCCCACCGTCCACTGCCCTCCGCTCACCACCCACCGCCCACCGCCCACCGCCCACCGCCCACCGTCCACCGCCCACCGCCCACCGCTCACCGCCCACCGCCCACCGCCCACCGTCCACTGCCCTCCGCTCACCACCCACCGCCCACCGCCCACCGCCCACCGCCCACCGTCCACTGCCCTCCGCTCACCACCCACCGTCCACTGCCCACCGCCCACCGCCCACCGTCCACCGCCCACCGCCCACCGCCCACCGCCCACCGTCCACTGCCCTCCGCTCACCACCCACCGCCCACCGCCCACCGCCCACCGCCCACCGTCCACTGCCCTCCGCTCACCACCCACCGTCCACTGCCCTCCGCTCACCACCCACCGCCCACCGCCCACCGCCCACCGCCCACCGCCCACCGCCCACCGTCCACTGCCCTCCGCTCACCACCCACCGCCCACTGCCCACCGCCCACCGTCCACTGCCCTCCACTCACCACCCACCGCCCACTGCCCACCGCCCACCGTCCACTGCCCTCCGCTCACCACCCACCGCCCACTGCCCACCGCCCACCGTCCACTGCCCTCCGCTCACCACCCACCGCCCACTGCCCACCGCCCACCGCCCACCGTCCACTGCCCTCCGCTCACCACCCACCGCCCACTGCCCACCGCCCACCGCCCACCGCCCACCGCCCACCGTCCACTGCCCTCCGCTCACCGCCCACCGCCCACCGCCCACCGCCCACCGCTCACCGCTCACCGCTCACCACCCACCGCCCACCGCCCACCGCCCACCGCCCACCACCCACCACCCACTCTTCTTCGCCCATCATCCATCGCCCATCACCTATCGCCCATCGCCCATCGCACATCGCCCATCGCCCTCCGCCCGCCTCTCGCTGCGCTGCCACATCCCGCTGTTGCAGCTGGAGCTGGCACAGCTGCCTCTGCCGGCTGCCGGCTGCCGGCTGCCCGGATCAGATAGGCTCTCAGCTGTCTGATCGGGGCAGCGTATATACGACAGACGACTGCTCTGTGCGATAGCCCTCGGTCCAGCAGCTGTTTACCGTGTGTGATAGCCCTCGGTCCAGCAGCTGTTTACCGTGTGTGATAGCCCTCGGTCCAGCAGCTGTTTACCGTGTGTGATAGCCCTCGGTCCAGCAGCTGTTTACCGTGTGTGATAGTCCTCGGTCCAGCAGCTGTTTACCGTGTGCGATAGCCCTCGGTCCAGCAGCTGTTTACCGTGTGCGATAGCCCTCGGTCCAGCAGCTGTTTACCGTGTGTGATAGCCCTCGGTCCAGCAGCTGTTTACCGTGTGTGATAGCCCTCGGTCCATCAGCTGTTTACCGTGTGTGATAGCCCTCGGTCCAGCAGCTGTTTACCGTGTGTGATAGCCCTCGGTCCAGCAGCTGTTTACCGTGTGTGATAGCCCTCGGTCCAGCAGCTGTTTACCGTGTGCGATAGCCCTCGGTCCAGCAGCTGTTTACCGTGTGTGATAGCCCTCGGTCCAGCAGCTGTTTACCGTGTGCGATAGCCCTCGGTCCAGCAGCTGTTTACCGTGTGCGATATCCCTCGGTCCAGCAGCTGTTTACCGTGTGCGATAGCCCTCGGTCCAGCAGCTGTTTACCGTGTGTGATAGCCCTCGGTCCAGCAGCTGTTTACCGTGTGTGATAGCCCTCGGTCCAGCAGCTGTTTACCGTGTGTGATAGCCCTCGGTCCAGCAGCTGTTTACCGTGTGTGATAGCCCTCGGTCCAGCAGCTGTTTACCGTGTGTGATAGCCCTCGGTCCAGCAGCTGTTTACCGTGTGGAGACTGTGCACAGTGTACATCGTACGAGACGGGACGGGCCGGGCCGGGCCGGTGGCAGTGGCAGTGGCAGTGGCTGTGCCTGTGGCTGTGGCTGTGACTGTGACTGTGTCAGTGGCTGTTGCTGTGGCATTGGCTGTGGCTGTGGCAGTGGCAGTGGCTGTGGCTGTGGCTGTGGCTGTGGCTGTGGCTGTGGCTGTGGCTGTGGCTGTGGCTGTGGCAGTGTATGTGGCTGTGGCTGCGGCAGTGGCAGTGGCTGTGGCTGTGGCTGTGGATGTGGCTGTGGCAGTGGCTGTGGCTGTGGCTGTGGCTGTGGCTGTGGCAGTGACTGTGGCTGTGGCAGTGACTGTGGGTGTGACAGTGACTGTGGCTGTGGCTGTGGCTGTGGCAGTGGCTGTGGCAGTGACAGTGGCTGTGGCTGTGGCAGTGACTGTGGCAGTGGCAGTGGCTGTGGATGTGGATGTGGCTGTGGCTGTGGCAGTGGATGTGGCAGTGGCTGTGGCTGTGGCAGTGGCTGTGGCAGTGGCTGTGGCAGTGGCTGTGGCAGTGGCTGTGGCAGTGGCTGTGGATGTGGATGTGGCAGTGGCTGTGGCTGTGGCAGTGGCTGTGGCAGTGGCTGTGGATGTGGCTGTGGCTGTGGCTGTGGCAGTGGCTGTGGCAATGGCTGTGGCAGTGGCTGTGGCAGTGGCTGTGGATGTGGCAGTGGCTGTGGCAGTGGCTGTGGCAGTGGCTGTGGCAGTGGCTGTGGCAGTGGCTGTGGATGTGGCAGTGGCTGTGGCAGTGGCTGTGGCAGTGGCTGTGGATGTGGCAGTGGCTGTGGGCAGTGGCTGTGGGCGGTGGGCGGTGGGCGGTGGCGGTGGATGGTCATGCGGGCGGTGCAGACATGTTCACTGTGCAGTCCCGCCCGAGGGAAGGGCGGCGGGCAGAGGACTGCGGATGGGTGAACAATGGACTGCAGAGCTTCACGGTGGGCGAGACCTGCATCCTGCACACTCAGTGTACAGTGAACAACAAGGAAGGGCCTTGGGATGGGAGAGGGGCGCAGACAGTGTGCTGATATGTGTTCATGCGGGTGGCTGAGGGATGGAGGAGTTCATACAGTAGCGCCCGGCTTCGCCAAGTCTTCGGAAGAACGAGAGACTAAGCAATGGAACCCTGAGATTATCGATGTGTGGTGCTGGGTTCCATCTGCTTTGATGTGGCGTACTTTTGTCACGCACGTTGTCCGACGCGCCAGCGGACGTATGATCTGACAGGTCATATTATCTGACAGGTCATATGATCTGCTGACAGGTCATGATCTGACAGGTCATATCTCACTGCAGGCGTGTTGTGCCCGCGCTGTACTGCTTGTTTTTGTCATCGGCATGCGGATAAGGACTGCGTTTCGATTTGTCATTGCCGCCTGGCCTGTTATGGGCGGCGACACTGACAAATGCTGGCCGCCATGTTGTGTGCCCGGCATGACTGGGGCGGGCGTTGGGCTGTGTGGGTGGTGGGGAGTGGGGGCGGGGGCGGCCCGGCGAGGTGGGTTGGGGTGCAGGTACTGGTGATCGTGCTGGGGCCGCGCGCCATTCCTGTTTTGGCGCGAATTCGGTGTCCGGACGGGATTCGGTTTAAGGTACACGGTCGCCCCCCCCCCCCCTTCTCTGTTGCCTTGGTCAGTGTTATTGTGTCGGGACCGGTTTTTGTTGCTGAATTCCGGTAGAAATATACAATCCGCCGTCGCAAACACGAACGATAGGCTCCGGGATGTCGGCAAACGCGGTGATTTAACCTAGGTTATCGGCTCAGCGTTATTGGTGACAGTGCGACTTCAGGCCATGGGAGTTGAAGATCTGTTTCTGGAAACTACAGTCACATGTTTTGGCAAAGGTTGCACATTGCATAATCACGGGTTCCTCGGTCAGTGTTTTTTTTTTTGTAATTGACATTGACGTAAGCTGATACAGCTAATATACTGATATTGTTGCAAATAGTTTGGTCGGATCGCGACGTCTCTTCTCGTATTAGTTGCCTTTTATTGATATATTTACGAATGATCTTATCTTCGACATACACACAAATTAACGGCATAAACTTATATCTAACTTCAAATGTCTGACCTGACGTGTTATTATATATATATATATATATATATATATATATATATATATATATATATATATATATATATATATATATATATATATATATATATATATATATATATATATATATATATATATATATATATATATATATATATATATATATATATATATATATATATATATATATATATATATATATATATATATATATATATGCAGTGCAGTGCAGTGCAGTGCACTGTAGGTACTGTACTGTACTGTCCTGAAAAGGTAAATATGAACAAAGTTTCGGCGCCGACTCCGACCTGACTGACCTGGCCTGATCTAACCTCACCTCACCTCACCTCACCTCACCTCACCTCACCTCACCTCACCTCACCTCACCTCACCTCTCAGTGATCTCAACCATAGGTGGATCCAGGGGGGGGCAAGGGGTCATGCCCCCCCCCAAACCACCTGAAATCGGCGCAAATTCGACGCATTTCCCGATATAGAAGAAAATCTAAGGAACTTTTACTAATAAAAGTTTGTTTAAATCAGCCATCAAAGCAGGCGAAATCCGACAAGTTTTCAGAATTGTGTGATACTTTTGTGGATTTGGCCGCCCAACCACCGGCTCTGGATCCGCCAATGCTCTCACCTCGCCTCACCGTGTGTGCTTTGCGTTGCAGGACCGGGCGATTGAGAAGCGCGTGGATGCGTTGGAGGCCTCGGCCTCGGATATCGCGGAGAGCTGCGACCGTGACCGGCTGCTGGTGGATGTGATCGATCTGAGACACCGCCTGACTGACCTGCGCGGTCAGGTCAGGCCAACACAGGTCAGTCCGGGTCAGAAAGGTCAAGGACCTGCCAGGCCGGGGCATAGGTTCCGTGGTCATTTGAACACAATCAGCCGGAACATAATCAGCCGGAACACAATTAGCCAGAACACCATCAGCCAGAACACAATCAGCCGGAACACAATCAGCCGGAACACAATCAGCCAGAACACAATCAGCCGGAACACAATCAGCCAGAACACAATCAGCCGGAACACAATCAGCCAGAACACAATCAGCCGGAACACAATCAGCCGGAACACAATCAGCCAGAACACAATCAGCCGGAACACAATCAGCCAGAACACAATCAGCCAGAACACAATCAGCCAGAACACCATCAGCCAGAACACAATCAGCCAGAACACAATCAGCCGGAACACAATCATCCAGAACACAATCAGCCGGAACACAATCAGCCGGAACACAATCAGCCAGAACACAATCAGCCGGAACACAATCAGCCAGAACACAATCAGCCAGAACACAATCAGCCAGAACACCATCAGCCAGAACACAATCAGCCAGAACACAATCAGCCGGAACACAATCAGCCAGAACACAATCAGCCGGAACACAATCAGCCAGAACACAATCAGCCAGAACACAATCAGCCAGAACACCATCAGCCAGAACACAATCAGCCAGAACACAATCAGCCGGAACACAATCAGCCAGAACACAATCAGCCGGAACACAATCAGCCGGAACACAATCAGCCGGAACACAATCAGCCGGAACACAATCAGACATAACACAATCAGCCGGAACACAATCAGCCAGAACACAATCAGCCAGAACACAATCAGCCACAACACAATCAGCCAGAACACAATCAGCCAGAACACAATCAGCCAGAACACAATCAGCGACAACACAATCAGCCAGAACACAATCAGCGACAACACAATCAGCCAGAACACAATCAGCCAGACTTGACGAGAACTAAGGTTATTTCAGAATCTCTTACAGACAGACCCGTCTCGCGGTCATAGCACGCTGCCTGTTGGATCGCTCCATGTAGGCCTCGATTCACCAGAGCTCTCTGTATTTAGCCCTGCTCAGTCGCTCGCTCGCTCGCTCGCCAAGCGGACCAATCGCCCGCTATCACGCCATTCGGGCTCGCATCAAATTCGCAGTGGTGGCGACGCCGTTCGCTGGCTGGTGGTTACCTGGTTACCTGGTTACCTGGTTACCTGGTTACGAGTCGTCGAGTCCGCATCGCTCGCAGGGGTGGCATGCGACCCCGCAGTCGTGGAGCCGCCGAACGGGCAGTCATTCTGCCGGCGCTGACGGATGGCATGCGGCCCCGCAGTCGTGGAGCCGCCGAACAGGCAGTCATTCCGCCTGTGTGCCTGGCCCATGCCACCTTTGTTTTGTTTGTTTACCGTACTGCGCCCATGACACCGTACTGCGCAGTATTGCCATTGCAGTGGATGCCCTATTGTGGAGCACTGCAGACCACGGTGACCGCGGTGATGCTGTATTGGTGCTCCCTGCAAGTCGCTGATTGCCACATTGCGAACACCTGGGACTTCCGATGCATCTCAGCTATGTGTGGCATACCAAACCCTGTGTTTGGGCGAAGGGCCACGTTGATGGCGACTTAACCGGGCGTCCAAAAAGGTCTGGAACGTGCCCGTACCACTGGTGTACACGGTGGAGCGGTGGAAAGGCTGGACACTGCCGAGGTTATATCGTGCCCGGGGCCTACGGTTGCTGCGCCATGAGGACTTATGGGGCATCGTCATATTGGATCGGCCGTCAGCGCGCCAGCTGCAGGCTGCAGGACGCCAAGGTCACGTGCCAAGGTCATGGTGGGCCCGCGGTGACCGGCCGACGGAGGGGGAGGGGGGGACGGCCAGCCGATGGGAGAGGATTGGCCACTGGCCGGCATGGACGGAGGGTATCGGGGAGTCCGTACCAGCGTCTGGTAATGGTCCGATATACTGCCAGGTTGGACCAGTCAGGCATTGCTGTCGAGATTTTCAGCAAGGCTTACTAAGAGAGTGCACGTTCGCGGATCGCTCATGTCCCGATAGCTTTCAGCTGATGCAAACTGTGTCATAATTGATATTTGCACGAGCAGGATACCGCAGTTGATGAACATTAGCCAGGGGTGGATCTATGATGCTTAATGACTTACGACTAGCGTTGCGTTTGCATAAATGTTCGATCTGCATAACAATCAGCATAAGTATACCGGTTTTGAAGGCCACAGATCAGTTGCAAGACCATCGTCATTCATTTTGTCGTTAATCAAGTGTCATTTATCAAACGACTGGTTTCTTTTAAAATGTCAAACCGCAAATGGTGTTACAGCATTATTTTAAGAAAACTATCATGAAGTTCCGACTGACAACTTGATTACAAGATAAGAGCTACAGTCCCATTTGAGTCATTACGTCAGCTGTGTTTGCGAAATTTTTGCGCTGAGTGATGGTCGGAAAATTATAATGCGCTTTCTGGAGTTTTTCGAATGTAACGTGCGATGATTTTCGACTAATTTATCGAATTGCTTACTTCTGAAGAGTCGAAGACATTCAGTGTGGAAGAACAATGTGTTACGTAACTCGTCTTGACGTTTTCCACTTCCATGATCATATACATCGTGAGTGTGCACTTTGCAGCGTCAAACTCTAAAGTGTCGCGATCGGTGACGTTTAATTTAGCTAAATTAAAACTATGTTTGAAATATTCCCTAAACTGATGCCAACGTATGTTTTTGGCACCAGTTCCGTGTTTCACTTGACGAACTCATGTATACAAGCTACCGGTAATTATTCTGAGCTGAGTGGTGCACACCAGCTGCAGAAACTCCAGGACCGCCGCAGTGCTCTTTACAGAGCTGGTGTGCTGCACTGTGCTGTATATTACCGCAGTGTGATATACAACAGAGCTGTGTTGTGCAGCTCGGTTGTGACGCAGTGGTGTGTACAATAGAGCTGTGTTGTGCAGCTCGGTTGTGAAGCGGTGTGATGTACAACAGAGCTGTGTTGTGCAGCTCGGTTGTGACGCAGTGTGATATAAAATAGAGCTGTGTACCGCACAGCGGACATGCAGCACTCGTGACTCAGCAGTGTTATATACAGCACATTGCCAGCCTACCCACCGCGCCGCCAGTAACTGGGACATCGGAAACCTATGAACCCGGCCGGCCGACTGCACAGGGCCGGATCAATAGCGTCAGCCGCCGCCAGCCGGCCCGCCTCGCCCCGCCCCGCCCGCCCCGCCCGCCCCGCCCGCCCCGCCCGCCCCGCCCCGCCCTGCCCGCCCCGCCCGCCCCGCCCCGCCCCGCCCCGCCCCGCCCCGCCCCGCCCCGCCCCGCCCCGCCCGCCCCGCCCGTTGCCGGCTGTGCGATGTGCAGCACGGCATGTCGCTGCACCGCATTCCTTCGCCCACGGCAGCCGCCGGACGGCCTCAAACACCGTCACGCCGCGCTCGACATGGCGAAAAGGGGGGTTTTATGAACAACTGGTTCTGACGCTGGTCTGAGCCGGCTGAGTGTTGGTTTAATGACGTCTGTCGGTTCGATGATGTGCCAGCGTGACTAGGGATGGTAGCGGAGGGTTTGGGAAGAAACTGCTGTATTTTTGTGTCATTGTTTGATGTAAACATTTTGAGACTGTGTGAGTGGAGAGAGACGAGATTTGCTTGTCAACCATGAATGTCAGAAACACTGGCGTGGGAGTCGTCTGACGGACGGACGTGTTTAGTGTGGGGCGCGGCTGGACGGTGGGGTGCTGAGAGCGGCGGGCGACCGGCGGCTCACCCGCTCTGCCTGACCTCAGCTCCACCTCCACCCGTCCCGGGCCCCTGGTGGTGAGAGGTGGTGTGCCGCTCCTGGACCTGATATCAGACCGGCGCCTCACCCGCTCTGCCTGACCTCAGCTCCACCTCCACCCGTCCCGGGCCCCTGGTGGTGAGAGGTGTTGTGCCGCTCCTGGACCTGATATCAGACCGGCGCCTCACCCGCTCCGCCTGACCTCAGCTCCACCTCCACCCGTCCCGGGCCCCTGGTGGTGAGAGGTGTTGTGCCGCTCCTGGACCTGATGGCAGACCGGCGCCTCACCCGCTCCGCCTGACCTCAGCTCCACCTCCACCCGTCCCGGGCCCCTGGTGGTGAGAGGTGTTGTGCCGCTCCTGGACCTGATATCAGACCGGCGCCTCACCTGCTCCGCCTGACCTCAGCTCCACCTCCACCCGTCCCGGGCCCCTGGTGGTGAGAGGTGTTGTGCCGCTCCTGGACCTGATATCAGACCGGCGCCTCACCTGCTCCGCCTGACCTCAGCTCCACCTCCACCCGTCCCGGGCCCCTGGTGGTGAGGTGTTGTGCCGTCCCGGAACCTGATGAACCTGATGGCAGAGATCCGACGGAGCGGAGACTGGCACCCGGCCAGCAGGCGGCGCTCCGTCACTCAACAACACCCGGCACCGCGCTGCCGTCTGGCACCGCCGTCTGGCACCTGGCACCGCGCTGCACTCTCCGTCCGGACGCCCTTCTACGTCTCAGTGGACACCGCTGCAAGGTCATGCGAAGGTGGATCCCCTCCCAGCGCTGGCACGACTCTGTGGCACAATCTGCTGCCGCCGGCGTCACTGCTCGGTGTCGTGCTGCTGGTCACTGACGTACTGTGTTGCTGGTCACTGACGTACTGTGTTGCTGGTCACTGCTTTGCCGTGTTGCTGGTCACTGACGTACTGTGTTGCTGTTCACTGTTATGCGGTGTTGCTGGTGGTCACTGCTCGGTTCCGTGTTGCTGGTGGGCACTGCTCGGTGCCATGTTGCTGGTCAATGCTCAGTGCCGTGTTACTGGTGGTCACTGCTGTGCCGTGTTGCTGGTCACTGCTGTGCCGTGTTGCTGGTCACTAACGCGCCGTGTTGCTGGTCACTGCTGTGCCGTGTTGCTGGTGGTCACTGCTCGGTGCCGTGTTACTGGTGGTCACTGCTCGGTGCCGTGTTGCTGGTCACTGCTCAGTGCCGTGTTGCTGGTCACTGCTGTGCCGTGTTGCTGGTGGTCACTGCTCGGTGCCGTGCTGGTGGTCACTGCTCGGTGCCGGCGGCGGCGGCGGCCAGCGCCTCCCATTGATGGCATACAGACTGTGCGTGACTGGCGAATCTGGTGACGTCATACTGGGCGTGACTGGCGAATCTGGTGACGTCAGTATGTAGACGGTCGGAAGAAGACTGGTCATTCAGCAGCTGACAGACCGGCTGGAGCAGCAGTGGACCGTCCTCGGCTGCTGGCCTGGTCCATCGTAGACGAGAAAAAATCATCGTAGACGTAGACCATCGTAGACGGGACTGAGGCCTGGCTTGCCTGACACTTGACGGCCAGCTGTCTGGTGCGGTCGGCCAACACTTGACGGCCAGTTGTGTCCGGTGCGGCTCAGTTGACCGTCTGGGTTGGGACAGACAGGCAGACAGCTGACCGCCGTGGCGACGCGTGTCTGGTGCCGGGTCCGCCACACCCTCTCCCCCCCCCCCCCTCGCCCCAGTCCCACGGGAAAGCTCTGTCATGCAATGGCCTGGAGGCTGGCGAGCATGATGGGTCCAGCCAGCACGGTTTCTTCCAGTGCGACTGAAATGAGCGAATAAGTGTGTCCCGTCTGACGTATTCTCTCTGATCTCTCACACATTCGTGACCCTCATTATTTTTTCCCGATTTCCGCATGTACGAGTCCTCCTCGTACCTCGTCGTCAAGTCACGTTCTACTCCGGGTCTGTATCAATTGAGATTAGAAAGGCCTGTGGGCTTCCTGCGGGTCTCCTGTCTGGCATCTGGGTTCCTCCAGGCCCGGAACTTGTGGTTAACCCTGTGGTGAACGTGGTCCTAGCTTCACCCTAAAATCGCCCCCTACCACCGGCCTACGTGACTCTGCATCTCCGTGCAAGGTCCCGTCAGCCGTCGCGTCGAAGGTGATGATTAAACGGATCAGCTGGTCAAAACGGAGCGCGTTCGCCGGCTGTGGTGCGCCGCGCCGCGCTGGTGCGTTTGGCTCTGCGCCAGTTCCTCTCATCGCCCACCCGTGCGCCCGGCCGCTTCCTCTGAAGGTCATGTGACGGTGGCTGTTACCGGGCGCCCACGTGGTTGGTCCCCCGCTGTCCGATTCCTTCGGGTGTGACCACTGAACTCTAAAGCCCAGGCTACACCATGCGTGATAATACGCAAAGTACGCACGGTTTTTGCAAGTTTGCGTCTTTCGCGTAGTCTAAAAATGTTCAGCTGATAGAAAATGCATTGACTGAGCTACACTGGAACAGTACGCAAAGTCCGCATGAAATATCACGCAAACTTGCAAAAGACGCAGCGCGGAAGTACGCAACTCTGCAAAATACGCAAGTACGCAAGTACGCAAAAAAAGTTCAGAGTTTTGAACTTTTTCCGGTTTTTGCAAGATTGCGTAGTCTGAGACAGTTGGTGGCGCATCGCCGGCAATCTGTACTGTCAATAACTTTTGATAGAATATAAATAGAGACGTGCGAATGGCACCAATGTGTTTGTCTCGTCCAGATGCATCGCCCCAAATGCAACATCACAGACCTGGGTCACCAAATGACATTGACCTGAGGTCAAATTTTGAAGTTGACCTAACCAGGACACCATTCATATTTTTCGAAGCGCATTGACGAGACAAGCACGATGGTGTCAAAAGTATTGCTCTATGTTCAACCGATACAAAGCTTTCACGATTTTGTGTTAAAGAAAATGCCATCGTAACCTCTGGAGCCTAAACTATTGAGTATTGACCCACGTGAAATCCCTGACTACTTTTAAGCCTGAGTACTCAAACACTGATGCGTATTCATCAAAAGGATCAGTCTGATTACCATTTCAACACTGTACTACGCAAATCCCGGACGGTGTCAAAAAAACGGTACGCAAAAGACGCGAACTTGCAAAAACCGTGCGTACTTTCCGGAACGATCACGCATAGTGGAGCCTGGGCTTAACAACTGGAAGGGACGAGGGTGCCTGAGAGCGGTCGCGGCCGGCCGCCACGCTGGAACGCCGGGCCGGGCGAGGGGTGGCGAGCAGTATGAATGGAGGGGTCGGACGCGTTTGTTTAAACCTGCCATTATAAGCTTCAGGCTGGCAAATATGCATACATTTTGGGTGGATATTGGACGGATTTGATTGTGCTTTACAACTGTATAATTTTTATCGATTTTGTATTTATTTTATAGACATAGTGCACACTCCGGGCCAATAATTTCTCTACACATCTGTGTTTGTCCCATGTCTGCGACTCGTGGTTGCCGAGATACTGGTCCGGGATTGCAACCCCCAACAGCCCCGCTGTGTTAATCCGCGTTCGGTTCTGCGATCCAACATGGCGGCCAGGCGCGACGGCCCGCGCCATACCCGGCTGCGGGGGCGCCACCCTCTGGGTGTGACCGATACCATTGGCGGATTCAGAACGGAGGGGGGGGGGGGGGGGGTCACGTGTGGTGGGGGATCCCAAAAAGTCTTACACAATTCTGAAAACTTATCGGATTTCGCTTGCTTATGCACTGCTAGCTGATTTAAAACCAACTGTCCTTAGTAAAAGTTGCTTAGATGTTCTTCTATATCAGGAAATGTGTCAATTTTGCGCCAATTTCAGGCGTTTTGTTTTGTTTGGGGGCATGGCCGCTTTGCCCCCCCCCCCCCTGGTTCTGCCAGTGACCGATACCAGCTCCAGAATGAGCGCGCTTCGATTGACGAGCGATTCGGTTCTGCTATTACATGCATCAGCATCAGCATCAGCATCTGCCTGCTGTGTCTGGTTGTGCAGCGCGGGTATCCGATGGACTTTACAGATCGCGCTGCATGTTCTTTCGTCAGGAGAAGCATAGAGGCCCAGTCGGGCATGTCTGGCTGGAGTTGAATTGGTATTGTTGGCAGGCGCGGGCACATCGCGTTTCTATGGCTGATGACTCGGTCGACGGGAGCCCAATTCACCTGTCTGAGGGTGTCGGGTCTACCGTGACGTGACTACCGTGACGGTGGTGCCGGGCGAGGATCGGTCGGAGCCTGAGCCTGAGCTGGGGCTGGTCGGTCGGGCCTGGTGCCAGGAGTCGGGTGGTGCTGGTTGGAGGCGGTCGTGGTCGAACAAGAGTAGTCGAGGCCCCCCCCCCCCCGGGGCACGAGGCCGGTCGGGGCCGGTCGGCGCCGGTTGCAGGGAGTATAGGGTGGCGCCTGGACGGACGAAGCAGGGCAGTTGCTGACTCTTCGGGATGGAGGATTCCTGGCCGCCGGGGCTTCTCGGGGCCTGGGCGTCAGCTTGTTGCGTCAGCGGCTCAGCGGGTCAGCTGTCTGTGATGGTGACCGACTGGGGTACTGGTGGCACTGGTGACCGTTGGGACACACCCCTGGGGCCGCCGGTAGTCGGGGTACTGGTGACCGTTGGGACACACCCCTGGGGCCGCCGGTCGGGGGCGGCAGGCGTGATGAAGCCCCTAAGCCGGCGTGGCCGACCAACCGCACGACCAGCCAAGTTCAGGCAGGAGCCGATCCAATTTACCATTAGACACTGGGCCAGGCTCATTCATTTGCTGTTGCACAATGCACATGGTAATTTATCACGTGGGATTTATTTCACATTTATCTGGCTGCTTATTGTCAATCTACAGTCTATCATTATCATGTCAAGCCTTATTTGAAACTTGTAACTCCGCGAAATGTTGAGTGGAGCTAGTCAAATATGGAAAGCAGCACATGTCGTTGACCTCATATAACTACGCAATAACTACGACTACGCAAGACGAAGAGACCGATCCGAACGCCAAGGTAAGTGTCGTCTTCCTCAGTCATCGCCGCTGCAGCGGCTGGACCTCTGATGGTCCCCAGCGGTCCTGAATGGTCCTCAGCGGTCCTGAATGGTCCTCAACGGTCCTGAATGGTCCTCAGCGGTCCTGAATGGTCCTCAGCGGTCCTGAATGGTCCTCAACGGTCCTGAATGGTCCTCAGTGGTCCTGAATGGTCCTCAGCGGTCCTGAATGGTCCTCAGCGGTCCTGAATGGTCCTCAACGGTCCTGAATGGTCCTCAGCGGTCCTGAATGGTCCTCAGCGGTCCTGAATTGTCCTCAGCGGTCCTGCATGGTCCTCAGCGGTCCTGAATGGTCCTCAGCGGTCCTGGATGGTCCTCAGCGGTCCTGAATTGTCCTCAGCGGTCCTGAATGGTCCTCAGCGGTCCTGAATGGTCATCAGCGGTCCTGAATGGTCCTCAGCGGTCCTGAATGGTCTTCAGCGGTCCTGAATGGTCCCGGACCATTGATGACCGTCGCTGGTCCCTCTGCGGTCCGCTGTGGTCCCTCTGCGGTCCGCTGTGGTCCCTCTGCGGTCCTGGACTGAGTACAGTGCATTGTGCAATTGTTGACGTTTCACAAGAGCCGTCCGTCGCATCCGGTCGCTGCGGTGGCGACGCTGCAGCCAAGGAAAACACTGCTGCGGCAGGTCTCCGTCTGATCAGGGACCGAGGCGAGCGGTACTCTACACCGGGAGAGGAGGCGGACACTGGCCTAATGCTGACCCCCTTCATTGTTATAAACGACCCAGCTGATGGTATTACGCGAAGGATGATCCTTTAGACTTGGGAGGTCATTCCGTTTGATAAATGATACTGGAAAATAGATCCTGGGCTGGGTCATTGCTTCCGGAGGCTGTTACCAATTTACCATATCTCCATCCAATGATCCATGTGTCCATGTCTCCATGTATCCATGTCTCCATGTCTCCGTGTCTCCATGTCTCCATGTCTCCATGTCTCCATGTCTTCATGTCTCCAGTCTTCTGCGCTCCCGTGCGGCTGTGATCGGCAGCGTGGCGGCAGACAGACCGTATATGCAGTAATGCAGTATACACCACGGCTGCAGCTCCCTCCCAGTGACGCCCACGCTCCGTCGGCCGGCGTATCTCATGTTATTGCTGCCTGCAAACGGTCAAACTCACCGCAGTCAGCGCCTGGGCACTGGTCAGCCTGGTGACACCGCTATCGGGTCCAGTTCACCGTCTCTGGTCTGTCTGCGGTGTCAGTGTGGAGCCAGCCGTCCACCGTCCACCGTCCACCGTCCACCGTCCACCGTCCACCGTCCACCGCCCGCCACCCGCCACCCGCCACCCGCCGCCCGCTGCCCGCCGTCGCCGTCCACCGTCCACCGTCCACCGTCCACCGTCCACCGTCCACCGTCCACCGTCCACCGTCCACCGTCCACCGTCCACCGTCCACCGTCCACCGTCCACCGTCTACCGTCCACCGTCCACCGTCCACCGTCCGCCGTCCGCCGTCCGCCGTCCGCCGTCCACCGTCCACCGTCCACCGTCCACCGTCCACCGTCCGCCGTCCACCGTTCACCGTTCACCGTTCACCGTCCATCGCCCGTCGTCCACCGTCCACCACCCTCCGTCCACCATCCGCCGTCCGTCGTCCGCCGTCCGCCGTCCGCCGTCCGCCGTCCGCCGTCCGCCGTCCGCCGTCCGCCGTCCGCCGTCCATCGTCCACCGTCCACCGTCCACCGTTCACCGTCTATCGTCTATCGTCTATCGTCCATCGTCCATCGTCTATCGTCTATCGTCCATCGTCCACCGCCCTCTGGACGGTAAGCAGCTGTCTGCGCCTCAGCGGTCAGCTGTCAAGCTTTGTTCAGCGTCCAGCCTCAGCGGTCAGCTGTCAAGCTTTGTTCAGCGTCCAGCCTCAGCGGTCAGCTGTCAAGCTTTGTTCAGCGTCCGGCCTCAGCGGTCAGCTGTCAAGCTTTGTTCAGCGTCCAGCCTCAGCGGTCAGCTGTCAAGCTTTGTTCAGCGTCCAGCCTCAGCGGTCAGCTGTCAAGCTTTGTTCAGTTCCGGCCTCAGCGGTCAGCTGTCAAGCTTTGTTCAGCGTCCGGCCTCAGCGGTCAGCTGCCAAGCTTTGTTCAGCGTCCAGCCTCAGCGGTCAGCTGCCAAGCTTTGTTCAGCGTCCAGCCTCAGCGGTCAGCTGTCAAGCTTTGTTCAGCGTCCAGCCTCAGCGGCCAGCTGTCAAGCTTTGTTCAGTTCCGGCCTCAGCGGTCAGCTGCCAAGCTTTGTTCAGCGTCCAGCCTCAGCGGCCAGCTGTCAAGCTTTGTTCAGCGTCCAGCCTCAGCGGTCAGCTGTCAAGCTTTGTTCAGCGTCCAGCCTCAGCGGTCAGCTGTCAAGCTTTGTTCAGCTGTCTGCGCCTCAGCGGTCAGCTGTCAAGCTTTGTTCAGCGTCCAGCCTCAGCGGTCAGCTGTCAAGCTTTGTTCAGCGTCCAGCCTCAGCGGTCAGCTGTCAAGCTTTGTTCAGCGTCCAGCCTCAGCGGCCAGCTGTCAAGCTTTGTTCAGCGTCCGGCCTCAGCAGTCAGCTGTCAAGCTTTGTTCAGCGTCCAGCCTCAGCGGCCAGCTGTCAAGCTTTGTTCAGCGTCCAGCCTCAGCGGTCAGCTGTCAAGCTTTGTTCAGCGTCCAGCCTCAGCGGTCAGCTGTCAAGCTTTGTTCAGCTGTCTGCGCCTCAGCGGTCAGCTGGCAAGCTTTGTTCAGCGTCCAGCCTCAGCGGTCAGCTGTCAAGCTTTGTTCAGCGTCCAGCCTCAGCGGTCAGCTGTCAAGCTTTGTTCAGCGTCCAGCCTCAGCGGCCAGCTGTCAAGCTTTGTTCAGCGTCCGGCCTCAGCAGTCAGCTGTCAAGCTTTGTTCAGCGTCCAGCCTCAGCGGTCAGCTGTCAAGCTTTGTTCAGCGTCCGGCCTCAGCGGTCAGCTGTCAAGCTTTGTTCAGCGTCCAGCCTCAGCGGTCAGCTGTCAAGCTTTGTCAGGCGTCCGGCCTCAGCGGTCAGCTGTCAAGCTTTGTTCAGCGTCCAGCCTCAGCGGTCAGCTGTCAAGCTTTGTTCAGCGTCCAGCCTCAGCGGTCAGCTGCCAAGCTTTGTTCAGCGTCCAGCCTCAGCGGCCAGCTGTCAAGCTTTGTTCAGCGTCCAGCCTCAGCGGTCAGCTGTCAAGCTTTGTTCAGCGTCCGGCCTCAGCGGTCAGCTGTCAAGCTTTGTTCAGCGTCCAGCCTCAGCGGTCAGCTGCCAAGCTTTGTTCAGCGTCCAGCCTCAGCAGTCAGCTGTCAAGCTTTGTTCAGCGTCCAGCCTCAGCGGTCAGCTGTCAAGCTTTGTTCAGCGTCCAGCCTCAGCGGCCAGCTGTCAAGCTTTGTTCAGCGTCCGGCCTCAGCGGTCAGCTGCCAAGCTTTGTTCAGCGTCCAGCCTCAGCGGTCAGCTGTCAAGCTTTGTTCAGCGTCCGGCCTCAGCGGTCAGCTGTCAAGCTTTGTTCAGTTCCGGCCTCAGCGGTCAGCTGTCAAGCTTTGTTCAGCGTCCAGCCTCAGCAGTCAGCTGTCAAGCTTTGTTCAGCGTCCGGCCTCAGCGGTCAGCTGTCAAGCTTTGTTCAGCGTCCAGCCTCAGCGGTCAGCTGCCAAGCTTTGTTCAGTTCCGGCCTCAGCGGTCAGCTGTCAAGCTTTGTTCAGCGTCCAGCCTCAGCAGTCAGCTGTCAAGCTTTGTTCAGCGTCCGGCCTCAGCGGTCAGCTGTCAAGCTTTGTTCAGCGTCCAGCCTCAGCGGTCAGCTGCCAAGCTTTGTTCAGTTCCGGCCTCAGCGGTCAGCTGTCAAGCTTTGTTCAGCGTCCAGCCTCAGCGGTCAGCTGCCAAGCTTTGTTCAGTTCCGGCCTCAGCGGTCAGCTGTCAAGCTTTGTTCAGCGTCCAGCCTCAGCGGCCAGCTGTCAAGCTTTGTTCAGCTGTCTGCGCCTCAGCGGTCAGCTGTCAAGCTTTGTTCAGCGTCCGGCCTCAGCGGTCAGCTGTCAAGCTTTGTTCAGCGTCCAGCCTCAGCGGCCAGCTGTCAAGCTTTGTTCAGCGTCCGGCCTCAGCGGTCAGCTGTCAAGCTTTGTTCAGCGTCCGGCCTCAGCGGTCAGCTGTCAAGCTTTGTTCAGCGTCCAGCCTCAGCGGCCAGCTGTCAAGCTTTGTTCAGCGTCCGGCCTCAGCGGCCAGCTGTCAAGCTTTGTTCAGCGTCCGGCCTCAGCGGCCAGCTGTCAAGCTTTGTTCAGCGTCCGGCCTCAGCGGTCAGCTGTCAAGCGACACGCGCCGACTTTGCGGGTGGTTAATGTTAGGTTAGGCAGTGCGGGAACGTCAATTTGGCTAGTGAATAGTGATATGTTATTATTTTTAAATTTAGCGCAGCTGGGCTGCTGGGTTTATGGACTCGCGGTTTTATAACTGAACGAACAAGCGACAAATTGATCCTCCACGATCACATTTGTCTTTTCATCAGCTGTGGTCACATTGTTGTAACCACAGTTGATGCCACTAGCACAAGGCTGGCGTTTGTTTATTCTCGGGCGATAGTATGCGCGGGCCACCTCGGGCGATTATTCTCGGGCGATAGTATGCGCGGGCCACCTCGGGCGATTATTCTCGGGCGATTGTCTGGCGGCTGCCTGGCGGCTGCCTGGCGGCTGCTGGTGACGGAGGGTGGCACTTTATGGCAGGTGGCCCTCTCCGTGACATGCCGAACTCGTTCCTCCAATGAAGGTGTCAGCTGCGGGGGTGTGACGTCAGACGGATGGGGGCGCGCGACGTGACGACGGGAGGTGACACACGAGCGGACCACCCGCGGATCACACGCTCCGCCCCCTTGCTTTGACTTTGCCTCGGACCTTGACCCGTGACCGTCAACCCGTTCCTAACCCACTGCCCTGCCCTGCCCTGGCTGGACCACAGGGGCGGCGGAAGAGGGGGGGGGGGGCATATGATCCCCCCCCCCCATCAATTTGTAAGATGATGGAAGTTAGTGCCAAGAACTTAGTTCGATTTTGTCTTGTTGACCGAAAAAAAATGACAGGACCCCGAGGTGCCCCCAGCCAGCCTGAGGAGTCCTCTAAGACCGACAGAAAGCCCTCAGTCAGCCTGAGGGGCCCTCGGTAGGCCTGCTGGGCCCTCGGTAGGCCTGAGGGGCTCTCGGCAGGCCTGAGACTTCAACATGGGCCTGTTTGACGTTTTTTGCGACCATTTAGGGGCCCTGCAAAATATAGTGGCCTAAATCCGAGAGATACCATTTCGCGTGTTTTGTTTTGTGGGGGGGGGGGGGGGATTTTGGCCGTGTGAGGCCTTTTGGGCGACCCCCCCCCCCTCCCCCTCCCTGGGTTTCTTTGCACACACACCCCCCCCCCATCCGAAAATACCTTCCGCCGCCACTACCGGACCACCGCCCCACGGTCAACTCCCATCTCCGCCTGTTGGATCTCCGTGCGGTCGAATTCACCCAGCCGGCGTGCTCAGTGCAGTTTTGGTGTGTGCAGTGCCGAGACGCTCCTGTCGAGTCGGGCTCTGACCGGAGTCGAGTCACTCGGCTTGGCGGAACGTGTCAGGCGGCCTGCTCCGTCGTCGGACGCTCCACCGACCGACCGACCGGCCCACCCACCGGACGTGGCCATGACGTAATGGTCGCGTGCCTCCGTCCCGCTTCTATTCCGGTGGTTGCTGAATGGTTCCGCCCCGCCTCGCCCCGCCCGTCCCGCCTGTTCCTCCGTGCCTCTGCATGGGAGATGGACATGGCCAGTGACCCGAGCTAGGTGCGGTAACACTGCAGCTTTCTCTGACTGTGTGTGTGTCTGTGCCAAGCTCGTGTCGCCGCCGCCACTGTACCACCACCGGGGTGGTGATGTCAGAGGCGCGCGGGCGCCGTCAGCCGGCCGCTCCCCGCCGAGCGGTGACTCTGGAATGTTCCAAGGACTCTGAGTCGCCGGTGGCGTGACTCTGAGTCAGTCCAGCTGGCATGCTGCCAAGTCTGAGTCGCAGCCAACGGCGAGCCGGTTCGATCCGGTTTGCAGGGTCCCCCGGGTCGCAGGGTCCCCCGGGTCGTCTCCACTCGGGAACACCGGCTGTATGCTCTGTAAGCGAACGGTGGATGCAGATGGACATGGGCTCATAGAGGTCATGGCCCCTCCAAATCACTGAAATCGACCGGAAATTGACACATTTCATTAGTAAATAATTAAGAACTTTTAGCAAGGCGAGTTGGTTTTAATTCAGTTGTTGATGTACTCGCGAAAACCGGGTATTCTTAATAATTGTATAAACTTGTCTACGAGTTAGACCTCAAAAGAACCAGTGTTGGCCGTCCTGGACTCCTGGATTCGGCCGTGCTCGGCCCCGGACCCTTTCACCGCCTCCTAGTGCTCCCTCGAGGCTCGATCCCTGCCCAAGTGCCGACAGTATCCTAGATATATGCAGCTGTTTGCCGGGCCTCCGTGCCGACAGTGCACCAGATGGCACCCCTCTCCGGCGGCCGGCCTACCATCTCCTGCCAAGGCCAGTAGGTAGTCGGCTGCAGAGTGCAGAGTGCACCACGGCCGAGGTGCGGGGGCGGAGGGGCCGCCGACGGGGGCGCCAGCCGGCCGTGCTCGTGGTTCCACGTCAAAACTTATAATGCAGAACTTCTAACGTCAAAACTTCCAAGCCAAAACTTCCCTAGGCAAAACTTCTATGCGTCAAAACTTCTAACCGTCAAAACTTCTAAAAGTCAAAACTTCTAATAAAAACTTCCAAGCGACAAAACTTCTAATGAAATAACTTCCAATGCCAAAACTTACAATGCAAAAACTTCCAAGCGAAAAAGCGTATAATTAAATAACTTCCAATGCAAAAACTTACAAGAGTCAAAACTTCCAATGCAAAAACTCTTAAGCGTCAAAACTTCCAACAGTCAAAACTTCTAATGAAAAAACTTCCAAGCGTCAAAACTTCTAATGGCAAAGCTTCTAATGCAAAAACTTCTAAGCCTCAACACTTCTAAAACAGATAGACAGTGAGCGTATTTCAGTTTCCCGTTATGTAATTGCCAAAAGCAAGTATGAAACTGCGGTGCGTTACCAAAAACCAGCGATTTGACGATCCCCATTGGCCAGGGTGTGGCAGGAAACAATATTGTAATAACATAATCGAACCTGACCGAATCTCTACAGCAATTACGGTCGCAGAGACCCACGTTTAGAACGCTCCGCTCGCATTGGCTCGCTGCGCTGTGGAACCTACCGGGGGGGGGGGGGGCTGCCCCCCCCCCCCCAGGACCCCCCAGACCATCTTGTAGACAACTGGTCCATGGGGATCGTGTCGCCCCCCCCCCCCCCCAGACCATCTCGTAGACAACAGGAACCTATGAACACACATTTACGTGACAAAAATGGAAGATATTTCATTGGAAGTTTTGTCGCGGAGAAGCTTTTGTTTTGGAAGTTTTGACGGTTGGAAGTTTTGCCATTAGAAGTTTGGTCGCTTAGAAGTTTTGGGATTGGAAGTTGTCATTGGAAGTTGTCGCGGAAGAAGTTTTTGCTTTGGAAGTTTTGTCGGTTGGAAGTTTTGGCGGTTGGAAGTTTGGTCGCTTGGAAGTTTTGCCATTATAAGTTTTAGAATTGGAAGTAATTTCATTGGAAGTTTTGTCGCGTAGAAGTTTTGGCTTTGGGAAGTTTTAACTTTGGAAGTTTTGTCGTTTATAAGTTTTGGCTTTGGAAGTTTCGACGCGAAGAAGTTTTTCCATTAGAAGTTTTTTCCATTGGCAGTTTTGACGCGTGTAAGTTTTGACTTGGAAGTTCTGTCGTTAGAAGTATTTCCTTAGAAGTTTTGTCGGCACACCCGTGCTCGTGCCCTTGCTCGTGCCCATGTCGCCTCGTGCCCATGTCGCCACGCCGTCCAGACTGCTGACGGTGGAGAGACAGGGTTTGGAGGAAGAACCGCATACTGCTGACGGTCTGCGCCGCAGATTGCTGACGGTCTGCGCCGCAGATTGCTGACGGTCTGCGCCGCAGACTGCTGACGGTCTGCGCCGCAGACTGCTGACGGTGGAGAGACAGGGTTTGGAGGAAGAACCGCAGACTGCTGACGGTCTGCGCCGCAGACTGGGACGGTCTGCGCCTCAGACTGCTGATGGTCTGCGCCTCAGACTGCTGATGGTCTGCGCCGCAGACTGCTGACGGTCGGCGCCGCAGACTAATAATGGCTGCTGCAGTGGTGTCATGCTGCTGGCTGCTGCAGTGAAGGCAGCTGTCAAACGCTGAGTGTCAGCCCATGACCGTCGACTGCACTCCGGGCCGAGTGGCCGCTGTCTCCGGACCGAGTGGCCGCCGTCTCCGGGCCGAGTGGCCGCCGTCTCCGGGCCGTGTGGCCGCCGTCTCCGGGCCGTGTGGCCGCCGTCCCCGGGCCGTGTGGCCGCCGTCTCCGGGCCGAGTGGCCGCCGTCTCCGGGCTGTGTGGCCGCCGTCTCCGGGCCGTGTGGCCGCCGTCTCCGGGCCGAGTGGCCGCTGTCTCCGGGCCGAGGGGCCGCTGTCTCCGGACCGAGTGGTCGCCGTCTCCGGGCCGAGTGGCCGCCGTCTCCGGGCCGAGTGGCCGCTGTCTCCGGACCGAGTGGTCGCCGTCTCCGGGCCGAGTGGCCGCTGTCTCCGGGCCGAGTGGTCGCCGTCTCCGGGCCGAGTGGCCGCCGTCTCCGGGCCGAGTGGCCGCTGTCTCCGGGCCGAGTGGCCGCCGTCTCCGGGCCACTCGGCCGCCGTCTCCGGGCCGAGTGGCCGCCGTCTCCGGGCCGAGTGGTCGCCGTCTCCGGGCCACTCGGCCGCCGTCTCCGGGCCGAGTGGCCGCCGTCTCCGGGCCGAGTGGTCGCCGTCTCCGGGCCGAGTGGCCGCCGTCTCCGGGCCGAGTGGCCGCTGTCTCCGGGCCGAGTGGCCGCTGTCTCCGGGCCGAGTGGTCGCCGTCTCCGGGCCGAGTGGCCGCCGTATCCGGGCCGAGTGGCCGCTGTCTCCGGGCCGAGTGGTCGCCGTCTCCGGGCCGAGTGGCCGCTGTCTCCGGGCCGAGTGATCGCCGTCTCTCCGGGCCGAGTGGTCGCCGTCTCCGGGCCGAGTGGCCGCTGTCTCTCCGGGCGAGTGGCCGCCGTCTCCGGGCCGTGTGGCCGCTGTCTCTCCGTCTCTTCGTTCGATCGATAGCCGGCCGTTCACCGGCGGCCGCACCCCGCACCCCGTGCCCCGTACCCCGTGCCCCGTTCCCCGTGCCCCGTGTCCCACGCCCCATGCCCCATGCCCATGCCCGCGCCCGCGCCCCGCGCCCCGCACCCCGCGCCCCGCACCCCACACCCCGTGTCCCGTGTCCCGTGTCCCGTGTCCCGTGTCCCGTGTCCCGCGCCCCGCGCCCCGTGCCACGTGGTCGGGCGCGGCGTTCCGCTCCGTCGTCGGCGGGCCGGTCATGTAGTCCTGCAGGGTGGCTGGCGGCGGCGGCGGCGCTGCGGTGGTGGTGGTGGTGGGGGGGGGGGGCGACGGCAGGTGGGGGAGGGTGACGTCACCATGGCACGGTCTGCCAGCCGGCTCAGCAGCACAGCAGTCCTGGACTGGAGCAACCCCCGGTCAGTTAGACGCTGTGGACGGAGGCGTGACGACGGCACGCCGAGCTGCCGAGCCGAGCCGAGCCGAGCCGAGCCGAACCGAGAGCCGAGAGCCGAGAGCCGAGAGCCGAGAGCCGAGAGCCGAGAGCCGAGAGCCGAGAGCCGAGAGCCGAGAGCCGAGAGCCGAGAGCCGAGAGCCGAGAGCCGAGAGCTGAGAGCCGAGAGCCGAGGACAGATTGGATGAATAGTTGAATTGGCGGCAAGAGGGTCCACCGGCGTGGTGCGAAATACTTCTGAACTGCTAAGGACCGCACTTCTATCCTGCCCCCGTCCGTTATAAGAAAAGGTACGGTGCAATAGTCTAGTTCCTATCTGAGATAACATTTGAGACTCTTCCCTAAGCTCTAAGTAATTAGCGCACTCAGATTGTTCGCATTTCCAGGTCGTTATTTGTAATTGGTGTGTCGATGCTGACCAAGTTGGTTAATTGGTTGGCTAATGTGAATGCCATGGCAGGGGTGTAGGAACGTCAAGAAAAGTGTGTGTGTGGGGGGGGGGGTGCCAGTGAAACTTTGATCTCGTCTTAAAGGAAATAGTTCACCTTCGTTTTTTTTTTCAGAACACGATTTTATTCTATTTTTTAATAGTTTCTTTTTTTCTTTTTAAAAATGGTCCTACATCGCGCCAATTCAGACCAGAAGGTTGTACATTATTGATTTTATGGTGTGCGTTATTGGTCTGCGCATGCTCCATGGCAGTGCTGGCACTTTCAGACGGTACGGTATAGCATATATGCGCCGCATTCCTTCGCCAAAAAGTCAAATATCTTCGGCTGTAGAGTCTTTTCAGCCAAGAAAAGTTCCAGGTAAGGATTTCTCAACACGGGCTACAAAACTGCTATTTCAGTTCAAAACCCCATGTTGAACGTGAACTATTTCCTTTAAGAGGAACGCAATCCCCATGCAATATGTCGTTGGCATTGTGTCTTAGGGCTTCGTTTAATATGTAGGCGTTTCAGCCATTTGTTTCTGTTCTATGTATCTTAGCCCCTTAAATGTGTTGGTACAAGACATTGCAGTAGGATTCTGTCTCCGACCTAAGTACCTTATTGCAATGTATGCAGTGTGCGTCGTGGTTTCCGTTTGCGAGTAGATTATATCGATACAGTCACGCTTATCCTATATTAATTGTCGCACTAGGTCACAGCGAGCATGCCGGGTCACACATTCTGCTCCGTCGTTACCTCCTGAAGGCGCCAGTGTTGAATCTGAGGGTGTGGCAGAGCATGCCGGGTCACACATTCTCCTCCGTCGTTACCTCCTGAAGGCGCCAGTGTTGAATCTGAGGGTGTGGCAGTGAACGCGGGGTCACACATTCTGCTCCGTCGTTACCTCCTGAAGGCGCCAGTGTTGAATCTGAGGGTGTGGCAGTGAACGCCGGGTCACACATTCTGCTCCGTCGTTACCTCCTGAAGGCGCCAGTGTTGAATCTGAGGATGTGGCAGAGAACGCCGGGTCACACATTCTGCTCCGTCGTTACCTCCTGAAGGCGCCAGTGTTGAATCTGAGGATGTGGCAGAGAACGCGGGGTCACACATTCTGCTCCGTCGTTACCTCCTGAAGGCGCCAGTGTTGAATCTGAGGATGTGGCAGAGAACGCGGGGTCACACATTCTGCTCCGTCGTTACCTCCTGAAGGCGCCAGTGTTGAATCTGAGGGTGTGGCAGAGCATGCCGGGTCACACATTCTGCTCCGTCGTTACCTCCTGAAGGCGCCAGTGTTGAATCTGAGGATGTGGCAGAGAACGCGGGGTCACACATTCTGCTCCGTCGTTACCTCCTGAAGGCGCCAGTGTTGAATCTGAGGATGTGGCAGAGAACGCGGGGTCACACATTCTGCTCCGTCGTTACCTCCTGAAGGCGCCAGTGTTGAATCTGAGGGTGTGGCAGAGCCTGCCGGGTCACACATTCTGCTCCGTCGTTACCTCCTGAAGGCGCCAGTGTTGAATATGAGGGTGTGGCAGATAACGCGGGGTCACACATTCTGCTCCGTCGTTACCTCCTGAAGGCGCCAGTGTTGAATCTGAGGATGTGGCAGAGAACGCCGGGTCACACATTCTGCTCCGTCGTTACCTCCTGAAGGCGCCAGTGTTGAATCTGTGGCAGAGAATGCCGGGTCACACATTCTCCTCCGTCGTTACCTCCTGAAGGCGCCAGTGTTGAATCTGAGGGTGTGGCAGAGAACGCGGGGTCACACATTCTGCTCCGTCGTTACCTCCTGAAGGCGCCAGTGTTGAATCTGAGGGTGTGGCAGAGAACGCGGGGTCACACATTCTGCTCCGTCGTTACCTCCTGAAGGCGCCAGTGTTGAATCTGAGGGTGTGGCAGAGAACGCGGGGTCACACATTCTGCTCCGTCGTTACCTCCTGAAGGCGCCAGTGTTGAATCTGAGGATGTGGCAGAGAACGCGGGGTCACACATTCTGCTCCGTCGTTACCTCCTGAAGGCGCCAGTGTTGAATCTGAGGGTGTGGCAGAGAATGCCGGGTCACACATTCTCCTCCGTCGTTACCTCCTGAAGGCGCCAGTGTTGAATCTGAGGATGTGGCAGAGAACGCGGGGTCACACATTCTCCTCCGTCGTTACCTCCTGAAGGCGCCAGTGTTGAATCTGAGGATGTGGCAGAGAACGCGGGGTCACACATTCTGCTCCGTCGTTACCTCCTGAAGGCGCCAGTGTTGAATCTGAGGATGTGGCAGAGAACGCGGGGTCACACATTCTGCTCCGTCGTTACCTCCTGAAGGCGCCAGTGTTGAATCTGAGGATGTGGCAGAGAACGCGGGGTCACACATTCTCCTCCGTCGTTACCTCCTGAAGGCGCCAGTGTTGAATCTGAGGATGTGGCAGAGAACGCGGGGTCACACATTCTGCTCCGTCGTTACCTCCTGAAGGCGCCAGTGTTGAATCTGAGGATGTGGCAGAGAACGCGGGGTCACACATTCTGCTCCGTCGTTACCTCCTGAAGGCGCCAGTGTTGAATCTGAGGATGTGGCAGAGAATGCCGGGTCACACATTCTGCTCCGTCGTTACCTCCTGAAGGCGCCAGTGTTGAATCTGAGGGTGTGGCAGAGCATGCCGGGCCACACATTCTGCTCCGTCGTTACCTCCTGAAGGCGCCAGTGTTGAATCTGAGGGTGTGGCAGAGCATGCCGGGTCACACATTCTGCTCCGTCGTTACCTCCTGAAGGCGCCAGTGTTGAATCTGAGGATGTGGCAGAGAACGCGGGGTCACACATTCTCCTCCGTCGTTACCTCCTGAAGGCGCCAGTGTTGAATCTGAGGGTGTGGCAGAGCATGCCGGGTCACACATTCTCCTCCGTCGTTACCTCCTGAAGGCGCCAGTGTTGAATCTGAGGATGTGGCAGAGAACGCGGGGTCACACATTCTCCTCCGTCGTTACCTCCTGAAGGCGCCAGTGTTGAATCTGAGGGTGTGGCAGAGAACGCGGGGTCACACATTCTCCTCCGTCGTTACCTCCTGAAGGCGCCAGTGTTGAATCTGAGGGTGTGGCAGAGAACGCGGGGTCACACATTCTGCTCCGTCGTTACCTCCTGAAGGCGCCAGTGTTGAATCTGAGGGTGTGGCAGAGAACGCCGGGTCACACATTCTGCTCCGTCGTTACCTCCTGAAGGCGCCAGTGTTGAATCTGAGGGTGTGGCAGAGAACGCGGGGTCACACATTCTGCTCCGTCGTTACCTCCTGAAGGCGCCAGTGTTGAATCTGAGGATGTGGCAGAGAACGCGGGGTCACACATTCTGCTCCGTCGTTACCTCCTGAAGGCGCCAGTGTTGAATCTGAGGGTGTGGCAGAGAACGCGGGGTCACACATTCTGCTCCGTCGTTACCTCCTGAAGGCGCCAGTGTTGAATCTGAAGGTGTGGCAGTGTGGCAGTGGGCGGCTGGCACCCCCAACTGAACCTGACGTCACGGCACGGGTGCTGCTGCACCCCTCTCACACCCTCCCCGGGCACGCCGAGCACGCATCACGCTGTCGTGATCAGTGTCGGGGGAACGTGCAGACCGCGGTCTCATCGATCACTGCATCCCCGCTGCTGCAGTGCTAACGGGACGCTGTCCTGGCAGGGGAGAATGGTGGCCAGAGTGCATACTAACCGTGCACGGTGGCGCTGGATTTTGACAATGCTCATATACGGTCATATATGATAGTAAATTGCATTTGTTTTGCTGTGTTATCCTTACGTCGTATTGGTCATGTGTTCCGATTGTGGTCGTGCTGGTTAGGTACTTACGCTGGACGCATTGATCTAAGTTGATGGGATTTTACTTGTCTGTTATCAGAATGCTGCATTGGTGACCGTGACACATAATTATAGTTCTATCCAAATGGTCGATCCCCGCCAGTGAAAGTCGATGGTCTAACTGGATCAGTGTGTTATTAGGTCTGGTCGTGACCACACGCAATTCTGGGGAGAGCGCAGGCTCGAGAGTCAGCCACTGGTCAGCCAGAGCGCAGACTCGAGTCAGCCACTGGTCAGCCAGAGCGCAGACTCGAGAGTCAGCCACTGGTCAGCCAGAGCGCAGACTCGAGAGTCAGCCACTGGTCAGCCAGAGCGCAGACTCGAGAGTCAGCCACTGGTCGATACGAACAGAGTCCGGGGTTATAGTGGGATATATTATTATGTTACGGGCAATGTGAAGAACCAGGCATTCTGCAAAATGCCCAGCCAGCCAGGCATTCTGCAGAATTCCTAGGCAATCTGCAGAATGCCTGACCGGTCAGGGATTCTACAGAATGCCTAGGCAATCTGCAAAATGCCTGACCGGTCAGGTAGGCATTCTACAGAATGCCTGAATTTTATGTTTTTAACTTATAATGCTTTTAAACAGGATTATAGGGTGCTGATAAGCTTCAGACAGCTGTTACAGACACAAGGATCCATGTTCATAAATATAACTACATCCAACGTTTCCTTCTAAAATTCGGATAAAGAACATTTGAATCACGATTGTCACAAATACAAAATATAATATTTTGGAATGTATGTACCTACATGTAATTTATAACGCGGAAGGAGTTCTAGATTATAAATAAATAACACTCAAATCAATGCATATTTACTTTCAATTAGTTTCACACGTTTCAAGACCTTTGGTACTTATCTTCGTGGATGGAAAATTAATAAATGGAAGAAAAAATAGGTATTTTGGTAGTAACACGGGTTGTGCAGTACCATGTGTAAATACTAACTAGTTTTAGGTACCAAATGATAAAACCAAACCCCGGCAAATTTAAATATGCTTTTTAATTGTACTGAGCCTGAACACCTGGTCGAGCAATTATAATTGCTCGCTACGAAATGTATGTCGCGAGTTTGTCTCTACAAAGTTTGAGTTTCATTCCAAACGTCGATAGAAACAGCATTTTTATCTACCATAAATATGCAGTGATGAAATTTCCATCGAGTGTCCACGAACGATATTTGATTTGTCTAATATGGCCTTGGTACCTGCAGTGACGCAGCGTCGATGAGTAAGTGCTCGGTGGCCAATGCATGGATACCTACACCTCAGTACGTGCCTAGTGAACATAAGTGGAATCTTGCAAGATTCCTGTAGTTTTGTACGTGCCACGAACAAAAAAAAAAACGTCTGCGAGGGTTTCGATTGCGACCTATGACGATGTGTGTGATTACTCACTATATCGACCACTCTCGCAATACTGTAGCGCAGCTCATTTGAGTAGCCGCAATTGAAAGAAGGGTCCAGAATTGAGACTGGTTATTGATTCGACACTGATTGAATCAATTGGAATCGTTCAATACAAATTCATTGAATAAAAACATAATTGATTCACCACCAGATATTTTGATTCATGAATCGTGATTGAATCAAAGCCCGTATCAAATCAAGACTGATTGAATCAAAAGATTTAACGATTCAAGTTCGTTGGTACATTGTGCAAATACATGCAGTCCCAGTGGCTACATTCATTTATACTTAAATACTATTCCTGTAACAATGTTTTAATAATCATGTATGCATGTTTCCATTTGTATTGATTTTACATAAATTCACCTCATATATTTAAATGTTGAATCAAACGTGAATCAATTAAAATATTTGTTTTGATTCTTGGAATCGGAAGGAATCATTTCTCAAAATTGTATCCGTGAATCGAACGGTGATTTAATCATTCAGATTCCAAAACGAATTAGGATTTAATCGTTCCAAAAAAGTTGAATCAATAACCAGTTTGGTCCAGATTGATATAAAAAGCTTTAGGCATTCTGCAGAATGTGACATTTTGTTCAGGCATTCTGTAGAATGTCTGACCGGCTGCAGGCATTCTGCAGATTGCCTAGGCAGTGCTGGACTCCTGGCCTGCTGCTGGCTGGCCAGTGGCCACGGACTGCCAGTGGCCACGGACCCTGCCTCTGTGTCGGTCTGACTTGCCCTCAGCCAGCGAACCCCTCACGCCGGGATGCCAGCCGGTCTTTTCCGGGGTCAGTGAGCCCAGCATTCCGACGTTTTTGCCTGCTGCTCTGAATGAAACATGCAGTGTGTCGTGACTTTAAGACGGGCATGATCAGTAACGTATGTGGATACCAATGCAGCATACCAAGGAAGTAAACTACGGTGCCGATAATAATCAAGTGACATTCTTATGTGACGTCATCGTGCTGTTGAGTTCGTTTGTGTGCGGCTTTATCATCGAGGGACCATCACAGCGCGCAGCGGAGGGGCCATACTTTCTTCGTGTGCCTCCACAACACTGCCGATGATCGTGCTGTGTTGTGACTCCGTATGCTGCTCCAGACCGCCGAGTCGCTCCCTGGAATTGCCCGTCATTTTTGGCTGCAGCCGGTACCGGCGGCGCGGTGCCGGGCCCCGCGGCTCTGATGCCTCGTAAAGCGAGCAAACCGCCGCCCATGAGGCGGCACCGCCTGCTTCACAAGGTCACACGGCCACCGGCCGCCCACGTCCGCTGCCATGTCCGCTGCCGTGACCTCGGCTACGGCTCGTTACGGGACATACGCACAATGATTAGCCACTATAGGAGCTGAGCCCCAGGGCGCGGCCACGGCTCGTTACGGGACATACGCACAATGATTAGCCACTATAGGAGCTGAGCCCCAGGGCGCGGCCACGGCTCGTTACGGGACATACGCACAATGATTAGCCACTATGGGAGCTGAGCCCCAGGGCGCGGCCACGGCTCGTTACGGGACATACGCACAATGATTAGCCACTATAGGAGCTGAGCCCCAGGGCGCAGCACATCACCGAGTGTGCGCCACATTGGCTAACAGCGGCTTTAAATTAACCTCTGGGACACGGTCCTTCACTGCCGCGCAGTGTACAGTCGGTCTAATAAGTATCTTCTCTGGACCATGTTTCTAAAGCTCATCTAATTTCACTTCTGTGTACATGAAGGACTGATTTAAGGCTGACATGAAGGACTTCACGTACGCAGAAGTGAAATTAGATGAGTTTTAGAAACATGGCACAGGTAAGATACTTATTAGACCGACTGTATGTACAGTCGGTCTCATAATGATCTTCCCTTGCCACCACGTGGCGCTACGGTCGCGATAGGCACTCAAAGGTGGTTTCCCCACCGTAGGTTGGTACCCATTGTGGCTGTCTGGCAGGTGCGTGACCTGGGGAGGGGGAGGGAGGGAGTGCGGGGCGTTGTCGGAGTGGAATGCGCCGCGACCCGGGTGTTGGTCAGGGCCGTCTGTCTCGAGGGTCAAGAGGTCGCCTGTCCTGAGCTGGCAGAGATCCAATATTGGAGACTGAATGACAGTGTTCATCACATCAGCCCAAATAGCTCAGTCGGTATAGCTGTCTACTCTTAGCGTATTCGTAGATTGGTCGTGGGTTCGAACCGCGCTGGCACCAGGCGCTTTTACGTGTATTTCTTTCTTAATCATGCAACGTGTCATGTGCAATGCAGAACCCCGAAATTACGAATGCACACGTCCACCTGATGATTCTACACGAAAAAGCAGACAAATGCAGTGGGCCTCGCACTGATATGTTTGCATCACGCCGCTCCGTCCTTCATGCTCCACAAACACACCCGGGCGGGCTTATATCCATTAACCCTATTTGTAGCAGGGGGGGGGGGGGGCGGTTTCCGCCCCCCCCCCCCTCATGGTTTTCGCAGATATCTCCAGAAAGGCTGGGAGCAGGCCCATTAAATTTTGGGACTTTTCATATAATTTAATACCGCATTTGGAGTTAATTTTTTTAATTCTTAACTTGAACAGAGGCGGTTCCAGGGCACAGTTTTGGGTGGGTTCGGAGGCGACATTTGGCGATAATACGGAAATGCGATCTTCACGGTTTCTTCCTAACTTCCTCAAGTATGAAGGAGTTACATCGGTTTACGGTGATTGCAACAAGTGCAAATTAGTTGATGTTATTGAAATACCATAAAAATTGCATGGCAGAGGCGGTTTCAGGGGCTTGAAAATGGGGGGTTTCCAGGAAGTATCCAATGCTTGGCGGGAAGCCAATAGAGCGATGTAAGGGACATTTGTAGCTATCAAGATGTAAAAGATAGCTTCTGCTTCCATTATTTGCATAATTTATTACATATAGAGTTTCAGGGGCGTGTCGAGGCACATGAAAAGGGGGGTGACTGACATGGTGATGACGATATGCCAGCGATAACGACGCAATATACGTTTAGCTTATAATGATATATGCACATATGAGGCCAGAAAAGGGAATAAAGTCATTCTTTTGCAGAGGCGCGCTCAGGAATGGAAAAAGGGGGTCATATTATTGCAAGGAAACTAAGAGGCATGGGCGTACAATGACATAACATACTGCAGTTTTCGGATGAAACACGCACCACAGGCACTCTACGAATGATTATAAGATAATAGGCGAGTCCAGGTATGATCAAAAGGGGGGTAAGCAATGTTAATTGAAGTTGTAAGTGAAATAGTCACTGTTGACTAGTTAGTATCATAATAGCGGATAATATACTTATCAAAATGTCTTGCGCCGCCCCAGTTTGGATTCTGGATACGCCTATGATGAAGTACAACATGCAAAAAGGAACTATCTACGATCAGTAACATATGTATAGTGCTGGGTAGCAACTTGTATGCGGTTAATATTTTTCCCAATTTGACCTCCCTTTTTCACTAACCTGGTACCGCCTATGGCACAATTTTTTATTTATTTATAACTGTTTTGTCTAATGTCACAATCACATACCATTTCATTTATCAAAAAAACAACATCAAAAAATGTTTTATTACGCATTTACTTAACCCCCATATTGAGTGACCTGCACACGCCTATGATTTTTGAATTTTCAAACGTCACCGTTATATATCAATTTCCAATTCAATCTCGATTCCTATTGGTTGTGTTAAAATCGGTCGATAAACATGAAAGCTATGTTGGGTCAAAAATACCACTAAAATTGGTCGTTTTCCCCCTATTGCCCCCCTATCCAAAATTTAGATTGTTGTTTTATTTAGAAATGTAGATCGTGTTGAGGGGAACCAAACACCGTTTCATTTTTGAAAATCGGACGGGTAGATATCGAGATATCCGGGGGGGGGCGGAATCCGCCCCCCCCCCCTGTTACAAATAGGGGTAGCCAGGAGCCTGTTACAAATAGAACTAAGTTAGCGACGATATCTGCAACGACAGTATTTAAAACCTTAGGTCTATGAAGCATCGCCAGGTGCGTAGCTGATAGAGCATCTGACTGGCTACGTGTTTAAATTTGACCTTGACCTTGATCAGGTAAAATATCAACACTTTATTTTTTGGCGCAATGCAAATTTCTCAATCGTCGCAAGCAACACGACGGATAGTCATTTCCGAGACGACATCTGTGACCACGGTATCGGTCAACTTGATATACAAATATTCGTCTTAAAGTATAGCCCGTGCAGTGTTCTATCAATTGCACACTTAGCGATGCTTCACAACCCTATGGTTTTCCTAAAACTGGTCATCACAGACATCGTCGCGAACTTGTCATTCTAGGTCTGCGTATATTTCCAACCACGGTCCGCCACACAGCCTCGCCACACATGCGCATTGTTATTCCCCGATCGGCCTGTGTGGGTCAGACCAGGACGGAGCGATGCAGATTCCGCCAAGTATCGGACGGCACCGGGCGAGCTGTCAAACCGGTCCGGCCCCGCCTCGGTGCGGGATTCAGACAGCTGTCGTTTTGCCTACCGTGGGAGACCCAGAGCTAGGGAAGATCATTACGAGACCGACTGTACAGTCGGTCCCAAAATGATCTTCCCTAGCTCTGGGTCTCCCACGGTAGGCAAAACGATAGCTGTCTGAATCCCGCACCGAGGAGGGACCGGACCGGTTTGACAGCTCGCCCGGTGCCGGCCGATACTTGGCGGAATCTGCGCCGCTCCGTCCTGGTCTGACCCACGGGTGGATTAGGGAATAACAATGCGCATGTGTGGCGAGGCTGTGTGGCGGATCGTGGTTGGAAATATACGCAGACCTAGAATGTCAAGTTAGCGACGATGTCTGTGATGACCAGTTTTAAGAAAACCATAGGTCTGTGAAGCATCGCTAAGTGTCCAATTGATAGAACACTGCACGGGCTATACTACGACGAATATTTGTATCTCAAGTTGACCGATACTGTCGTCACAGATGTCGTCTCGGAAATGGCTATCCGTCGTGTCGCTTGCGACGATTGTGAAATTTGCCGTGCGCCAAAAAATAAAGTGTCGATATTTTGACCTGATCTCAAGGTCAAAGTCAAACGTAAACACGTAGCCAGTCAGATGCTCTATCAGCTACACACCTGGCGATGCTTCATATACCTAAAGTTGTAAATACTGTCGTCGCAGATATCGTCGCTAACTTAATGGATATAAACCCGCCCGGGTGTGTTTGTGGAGCGTGAAGGACGAAGCGGCGAGACTCGAACATATCAGTGCGAGGCCCACTGCATGTGTCTGCTTTTTCGTGTAGAATCATCAGGTGGACGTTTGCATTCTCAATTTCGGGGTTCTGCATTGCACATGACACGTGGCATGATTAAGAAAGAAATACACGTAAAAGCGCCTGGTGCCAGCGCGGTTCGAACCCACGACCAATCTACGAATACGCTAGGAGTAGGCAGTTATACCGACTGAGCTATTTGGGCTGATGTCGTGAACGCTGTTATTCAGTCTCCAATATTAGATCTCTGCCAGCTCAGGACAGGTGACCTCTTGACCCTCGAGACAGACGGCCCTGACCACCACCCGGGTTGCGGCGCATTCCATTCCGACAACGCTCCGCACTCCCTCCCTCCCTCCCCCTCCCCAGGTCACGCCCCTGCCAGACAGTCACAATGGGTACCAACCTACGGTGGGGAAACCATCTTTGTTGTGCCTATCGCGACCGTAGCGCCACGTGGTGGCAAGGGAAGATCATTATGAGACCGACTGTACATGCTGTTTGGCCATTTGTTGGCCTGAGCCTGCGAGACACAGTATCACTGGAATCCGGATGGCGGCTGGACTCTGCTGATGGTCGCTGGACTCTGCTGATGGTCGCTGGACTCTACTGATGGTCGCTGGACTCTACTGATGGTCGCTGGACTCTACTGATGGTCGCTGGACTCTACTGATGGTCGCTGGATTCTACTGATGGTCGCTGGACTCTGCTGATGGTCGCTGGACTCTACTGATGGTCGCTGGATTCTACTGATGGTCGCTGAACTCTACTGATGGTCGCTGGACTCTGCTGATGGTCGCTGGACTCTACTAATGGTCGCTGGACTCTACTGATGGTCGCTGAACTCTACTGATGGTCGCTGGACTCTGCTGATAGTCGCTGGACTCTGCTGATGGTCGCTGGACTCTACTGATAGTCGCTGAACTCTACTGATGATCGCTGGACTCTGCTGATAGTCGCTGGACTCTGCTGATGGTCGCTGGACTCTACTGATGGTCGCTGGACTCTACTGATGGTCGCTGGACTCTACTGATGGTCGCTAGACTCTACTGATGGTCGCTGGACTCTGCTGATGGTCGCTGGATTCTACTGATGGTCGCTGGACTCTACTGATGGTCGCTGGACTCTACTGATGGTCGCTGGACTCTACCGATGGTCGCTGGACTCTACTGATGGTCGCTGGACTCTACTGATGGTCGCTGGACTCTACTGATGGTCGCTGGACTGTGCTGATGGTAGCTGAACTCTACTGATGGTCGCTGGACTCTACTGATGGTCGCTGAACTCTACTGATGGTCGCTGGACTCTGCTGATGGTCGCTGGATTCTACTGATAGTCGCTGGACTCTACTGATGGTCGCTGGACTCTGCTGATGGTCGCTGGACTCTGCTGATGGTCGCTGGACTCTACTGATGGTCCCTGGACTCTGCTGATAGTCGCTGGACTCTGCTGTTAATCGCTGGACTAAGGATGGCGGCTGGACTATGCTGATAGTCGCTGGACTCTACTGAAGGCAGAATTGGAGGCAGACAATCTACAGGGTCAAACCATCACTGCACTGCTCGGCTAGTCTGACGCGAGCCGGCAGTGAGTGCCTGTCAGACTGCGCTACCCGCTGTGGTCGTAAAGCCGGCCTGGCAGTATGTCGGAGCTGACATTGGCATGGTGTGGCTCGTTAGTGCAGGTTCTGGTGCCGGGATGTCAGACGCCCAGTCAGCCGCCGCGGGCCGGTCCGTCACCTCCAGTCAGCCGCCGCGGGCCGGTCTGTCGCCTCCAGTCGGCCGCCGCGGGCCGGTCCGTCACCTCCAGTCAGCCGCCGCGGGCCGGTCTGTCACCTCCAGTCAGCCGCCGCGGGCCGGTCCGTCACCTCCAGTCAGCCGCCGCGGGCCGGTCTGTCACCTCCAGTCAGCCGCCGCGGGCCGGTCCGTCACCTCCAGTCAGCCGCCGCGGGCCGGTCCGTCACCTCCAGTCAGCCGCCGCGGGCCGGTCCGTCACCTCCAGTCAGCCGCCGCGGGCCGGTCTGTCACCTCCAGTCAGCCCCCGCGGGCCGGTCCGTCACCTCCAGTCAGAGCACGCGCCCACGGGACAGCAGCGGCTCTGTCCTCATCTGGAGCTGCGGCGGCGTCACGGTCCGCCGGCCCATGCGTCACCTGTCGTGCTGAGAGGCGTGGCGGCTGGCTCGCATGGCTCGCTCATATGGTTCGCTGCACTGTTCACCTGGTCGCTCAACAGTGCATAGAACACTGTACGGTTGCACAGTCAGTCACATTCGTGTTTGCAGATGTTATGGTTGAGACGGCTACAGGATGAAAATTTGCTGGATGTGCTTATGATTGAGTCATTGGTCTATGGCCATCGTGCCCGATTACGTAAGATCATGCTTATATCGCTTCCTCTGATTGTTTGTCTGACTAACCATCCAGTCACTAGTCCAGTGTCGACAGGTCAGGCGGCCGCAGACCGCGCCTTCCGCGCCGTCCAACATCCCTTTGGAACCATCTCGGCGTCGACAGGTCCAGTGTCCACGAACTCGCTCAGTGGTCAGTGATCATCCAGTGATCATGGCGTCGACAGGTCCAGTGTCCACGAACTCGCTCAGTGGTCAGTGATCATCCAGTGATCATGGCGTCGACAGGTCCAGTGTCCACGAACTCGCTCATTGGTCAGTGATCATCCAGTGATCATGGAGTCGACAGGTCCAGTGTCCACGAACTCGCTCAGTGGTCAGTGATCATCCAGTGATCATCCAGTGATCACTGATTCACTGTGCACCAACTCACTCGGTCTGTCTCACCTACCACAGAGTCCGGTCCGTCTGAACCCGGTCTATTCTCGCCGTCCTGTACCCGGTCAACTCTGTCGCCGTCGGGCGGGCGGGCGGCGCTCCTCTGTCTAGCCGGTCCGGTGGTCTCGGCACCGCCGCCGCCGCCCGCCTCTGCGGCGCCAGCCATGGGCGATCAATAGTAGTGTCGGCGGCCGCAGACCGCGCCTTCCTCTGGCTGGCGTCCCTTTGGAACCATCTCGGCGTCGACGGGTCATTGACTGTGTTTCTGGGCTGTTGTCTGGCCGGTGCGTGGCTCAGCCGCTGCGACTGCCTTGTTTGGTGAACAGTCGCCGATATGGTGTGGAGCACGGGCGAACAGTCGCCGATATGGCGTCCAACACGGGCTGTGGTCTGCCCCGAGAGTTAAAAACGGCCAACAACCGGCCGGCCGGCCACAGGTCGTTATTCCGTGCGAGTTCCCAGCTGCATCGTCCGCTGTATTGCTGTGAGGCGTGTCTTGAGGTGATTCGGATGCTCAGCGTGGGATGCGATTAAAAGTTACCGGCGGAGGTGCTGCCTGGTACTGCGCCGCAAAGGCGCGATCATGGGGATTCAGATTCATATTCAAATGTAGTTCGGATTGAGATTCAAATGTATTTCGGAATAAATACGCATGTTGAGCCTTTCACAATTGCCCATGGAGTCTTCAGGAGCTTCCTGCTCTGAGTGATGGAAAACGCTCGTGCTCGTTATGAGATGTAACGAACGTGTCATGTCCAGAGGCATGTGGCGCTGTCACGTCCCTCGTGCTCGTTATGAGATGTAACGAACGTGTCATGTCCAGAGGCATGTGGCGCTGTCACGTCCCTCGTGCTCGTTATGAGATGTAACGAACGTGTCATTATCAGAGGCATGTGGCGCTGTCACGTCCCTCGTGCTCGTTATGAGATGTAACGAACGTGTCATGTCCAGAGGCATGTGGCGCTGTCACGTCCCTCGTGCTCGTTATGAGATGTAACGAACGTGTCATTATCAGAGGCATGTGGCGCTGTCACGTCCCTCGTGCTCGTTATGAGATGTAAGGAACGTGTCATGCCCAGAGGCATGTGGCGCTGTCACGTCCCTCGTGCTCGTTATGAGATGTAACGAACGTGTCATTATCAGAGGCATGTGGCGCTGTCACGTCCCTCGTGCTCGTTATGAAATGTAACGAACGTGTCATTATCAGAGGCATGTGGCGCTGTCACGTCCCTCGTGCTCGTTATGAGATGTAACGAACGTGTCATCAGAAGCATGTGGCGCTGTCATGTCCCTCGTGCTCGTTACGAAATGTAACGAACGTGTCATTATCAGAGGCATGTGGCGCTGTCACGTCCCTCGTGCTCGTTATGAGATGTAACGAACGTGTCATGTCCAGAGGCATGTGGCGCTGTCACGTCCCTCGTGCTCGTTATGAGATGTAACGAACGTGTCATGTCCAGACTTTTGCTTACTTTTGAACATTTTGATGAAACATCTTCTGTGTGTAACTGTATATCGGTCTTTTTATCAATTAGCATTCTCCGGAATGTTTCTAAAAGTTTTATGCTGGCAAAGTTTCAATTATTCGCCTCTGGCATCCGGCGCATGCCATCCGGCAGACCACGGCGCGCCTCTGGCACCGTGGTCACGGCGCGCCTCTGGCACCGTGACCACGGCTTGCCTCTGGCACCGTGACCACGGCGCGCCTCTGGCACCGTGGTCACGGCGCGCCTCTGGCACCGTGGTCACGGCGTGCCTCTGGCACCGTGACCACGGCGCGCCTCTGGCACCGTGGTCACGGCGCGCCTCTGGCACCGTGACCACGGTGCGCCTCTGGCACCGTGACCACGGCGCGCCTCTGGCACCGTGGTCACGGCGCGCCTCTGGCACCGTGGTCACGGCGCACCTCTGGCTGGACGCTGGGCGCTGGCTGGGCGCTGGCGTGCAGTGGTCCAGCCGGGCCATGACGGAAGCGGTCGTCAGCTGATGGGTGGCGGTCGTCAGCTGGTGGGTGGCGGTCGTCAGCTGGTGGGTGGCGGTCGTCAGCTGATGGGCGGCGGTCGTCAGCTGATGGGTGGCGGTCGTCAGCTGATGGGTGGCGGTCGTCAGCTGATGGGTGGCGGTCGTCAGCTGATGGGTGGCGGTCGTCAGCTGATGGGTGGCGGTCGTCAGCTGATGGGTGGTGGTCGTCAGCTGATGCCAGCCTTGTTTGAATATCATCGATTTAACATGGGAACCCTATGGTGTAGTAGGTTTTTAACGCCCAAATGCCCGAGTGCTGCCAACCGTTACTGGTGATGGTGGTGGGGGAGGGGGGGGGGGTGCCTGTCCCAGATCGATGACGGGCTCGCCGGCCATGGAGACGCCTTGGTCACCAGTATCAAACGGGACAACACACCAGGCCGGCACCCCACCCACCAACACACGTGTCAGAAGGGTGAACACTAACAGTACGGCTACCGGCTCGCTTCGGCCAATGTAACAGCACTGTCTCGTTTGCCGATTTTCGAAGTTCGAGGTTGGGGCTGATCTCTCCGTTTCGTGGTGGATCACCGCTCGGTTGGCATGACCGTTTCCGGTGCAGTATTCTGCAGTGGAGCCAGAGCCGGATCCAAGCTTTGCTGCCGTCTGATCGACTGTCGATACGACAATTTTGGAGAGGATTGATCATTAAGCTGCCATTATTGTTTCTGACAATTACTATCGAACAAGTACTGTGCAAGGGTAGCATCAGTTGCAATGGGAGTCACTCGATTTACCGAATGTAAAACAGCTGTAAAATGCTATAATGTGATAAGTGTTCAATGTTCATTATGTGCTATCAATATATTAATTGGTCATTAACTGGATCATATATAGTGAAGAAACTGCTTAGTATAGTATGACATGACACATGATTTTGTATACGTCGTCACCCATGAACAGACAGCCAGGAGTGCCCCCTCCCTCTGTCCCAACAACGAACAAAACTTTCGAAATATGTATTTCCTTAACCCTATCCCTGCGGGCGGCCAGAATTACGTTAACCTGCGGGGGGGGGGGGGGCAGATTCTGCCCCCCCCCAGAGATCTCGAGAACCGATAGGTCGATTTGGATGGGGAAAACGCGATTCGATTCTTCATGACAAAATCTCTCTTTTTGGACCCCGAAATGTCATTTTTGTTCAAAAATGGGGGGCCAGGGGGCAAAAATACGAAAATGTGTTGTATTTTTGAAAGGTCATTGCGGCCATGTGGTTTGACCGATTTTAATTCCCCAAACGTTTTTGAGCTTCAAATGTACTGGTCTTCAATACATCAAAAGATAAAAACAAAATAAAAAATAATAAGCGTATTCAGGGGATGTAAAATGGGGTGATTTTGGATTAATATGTGCTGATCGTGATTGTTTGGGACGACATAAACGTCACACGTGGGCATTGTATGCTGTAATTTGTTAAATTTAATATATTGCGCATAGGCGGATCCAGGAAAACAACGTGGGGGCACCATGCGCGTAACGCTTTTATCATCTTACAAATTTGAAGTTGGACCTAATTTGAGGTGTACCTGAGTGCGCCTCTGACCCCCCAACAAAATATGTGCAATCCCAGTATCTATAATGTGTATTGCATTGCAATTGTTTCTGACGCATTTATTGCACTGAAAATCACGAAGGAAATATGCGCCGCAAATCCGCATTCGTAACACCCTCCCAAAAACAGGAGCCTGGCACCGCCTCTGCTGGACCGTTTTTTCAAAATTTGGACAATACGCGCCATTCAAAGTTGGAAAAGTCACAAAGTTTCAGGACGCTAGGCCTAACGGTGCAGAAACAGCAAGTGAAAAACTACCGGGGGGGGGGGGGGGGGGGCAGAATCTGGCCCCCGCAGGGAACAGGGTTAACCCTCGCCCTGGTGGGGTCAAAATGACCCCCTGCGGTTTTGGGGGAATAGCAGGAAAACGGCGGGCATCAATTACCCACATTATGTGAAAGTTTTGCCATCAGGTCATCCTGAGGTCAGGTCACCAGGTCACGTCAAGTGATCTTACCTAAAACAATGTTTGTGGTCGTGCCAAAGCCACAGTATTTGCCTGAGATATTTGAAACTTGCAGGATTTCATAAGGTCGTAAGTACCTACATACAATTCGTAAATCTCGGTTTTTGTATCGGTGACCTAAAGTCAGGTCAATCTTGTGACCTCATTATAAGTCGATGGGAAAATATACAAATGCTTCCTATTCAGAGAATATGCGTTGGGTCAGGCCAACTCTGTCCGAATCATGTTATTTTAACTCATTTTTGATAGCCCAGGTGCAATTGTTGCTCAGTGACCTCTGCAAGGTCAGCTGAGCTCATATGTGGTAGCGAGCACTTTTTGCCAATAACTCTTGATAGAATAAAGATAAAGACGTGCGAATGACACCACTGTGTTTGTCTCGTCGAGTAGCGTCGCCCTATATGCAACATGACCTACCTGGGTCACCAAATGACCTTGACCTGAGGTCAAATTTCGAAGTTGACCTAACAAGGTCACAATTGATATGTTTCGAAGCGCCTTGACGAGTCAAACACGATGCTGTTAAAATTGTTGCTCTTTGTATGACAGATACAAAGTTATGGGTTCAATACTTTTTGGGGGAAATCCCCTCTTGACTTTTGGTGAACTCTGGAGGAATCTAAACTATTGACCTGAGCTAAAATCTGAGGACACCAAGTGCTATTGCATTTTCAAGAGCTTTCCATTGCCTTTTCCGTTTGTTCTTTTCTATCATAGTTCCCGAGATGTTTGGGGGTGTTTGAAGCGAAGTCCTAAAACTGGAAAATCTGACCTTTGATGACCTGGTGATCTCAATATTGACCTGAGCCAAATAATACCCTAAGTAACTTTGAATGTCCTTGTTTTGAACGTTTTCCGCGTTTGTTTAGCCCTTTTAGTTTTCGAGTTAGAGGGGGTCATTTTGACCCCCCCCCCTACCATGGCGAAGTTGTCTCAGAGGCCCACCGGGCGCATTTAAATCAGAGGCCCACCGGGCGCAAATTAGCTGCATTTTTTTCTTCATATTCCTTAATTTTAGCATTTAATGTTCCTTGTAAAGTTTCGGAGTTCTGTGGATGCTAAATGCTTTATATCGTCGAGTAATATTTTCCGTTTCCTTTTTCAACCTTTTCCCTTTTTCAATTATGTAGTCATAGCTACTTAATTAGCCCACGCCAGACAACAGTGATAAATATGTGATTATAAAAGCTCTATGATAAGTATGAATGCTTCTTATCAATAAGCAATTCTTGAATTACCTCCACATTAATTGTGTTACATGTGCTAACCATTCCAGCGATGTCTCTTCTCACTGCCTAGAGCGCTAACATAATGCAACGAGGCTGTGACATTTGTCGTTATGCTGTCCCATGGAGAGTACGCCAACTTTTGGACCGTGACAGCGTCGGATAGGATTTGCCGGCTTTAACTTACATAAGCTTGCTGGCAACAACCTTCTACCTGTGATGTTTGAGTCTAGTTTAAATAACCGCGATAGATGTACGTATTCCCTTTCATCCTCACGCCTAACCTCCCGCATACGAGATGGTTAAAGACACCGAGCGAGTTAAGGTCTACTGCAATAGTTTAACGCAGTTGTCATCCGTTTGAAGCCTGTCGTCTTTCCACAGGTGATGGACAAGAACCAGAAGCGGTCCAAGCGTCGGCCGAAGAGGCCGGCCGCCTCCGCCGAGGAGCCCCAGGAGGAGGCGCACGTCGACGAGCGCGGTAACGTACTGCGCGTGCAGCGCTCTACCAGCTCCGAGATCGCAGAGTCTGTGGACGAGGCCGGGGCGCCTGTGTTCGTCGAGCGGGTCTGTACCCAGGTGCAGAGCTCTGGCAGTCCCGCCGGCAGCGAGCCTCAGCTGGACACTCGTGTTCCAGAGTCGTCCGAGGTCGAGTATGTAGACGAAGACTTTGAGTTGCCGGAGCCGAAGACGGAGACGCAGACGGAAGAGTATGAGGACGAGGAGGGGCGGCGGGTGGTCGTTGCGACAACGATCACCACCACCTACGAGCAGACAGAAGACGAGGAGGGGAGCACGGTCATTCTTGAGAAGGTGCACCGAAGAGTGCAGCGAACAGTTTATGTCGATGGTGAGGTGATTTCGGAACACATGGAGGAGCCAAACACGGGACCAAGCGGGACGAAAGACACGAGTGTTGTTTACGTGGACGAGGACTTCCAGATTCCCGAGCCTTCTGAGACGACCACTGTGCAAGAGTTTGTCGATGAAGAAGGTCGGCGGGTTGTGGTAAAAACGACTACAAAGACCACCTACGAAGAAACGGTGGACGATGACGGAAGTCCTGTGATCTTGGAGAAGGTGCAAAAGAAAGTACAGCGCACCGTCTACGTCGATGGCGAGGTTGTAGAGGAGACATTTGATGCACCTGATGGCGCCGACGAGAGCATCGAGCTACCTCCTTCAAGCGAGAGAGAAGAGGTTGAGGAACATATCGACGAACTCGGAAGGAAGGTTGTGATAAGGTCCGTTTATACTACTACGTATGAACAGGACAGTGATGAAGAGGGAAATATTGTGATATTAGAAAAGGTTCAGAAACGAGTATTTCGTACCGTGTTTGTTAATGGGAAAGAGATTGTTGAGGAAGTTCCAGACCCGACGAGAAAGCAGTCGGTCGAGTATGTTCTTGAGCTGCCTGAACCGAAAACCGAAGAACACGTGGAGTCCCACCTCGATGAAAATGGCAAGAAGTGCACAATCAAGACTATTACTCGAACAACATATGAAGAAGGCAAAGATGATGATGGAACACCAGTGATACTTGAGAAAATTCACACGACCAGAATCACCTACGTTGATGGAGAGGAGGTTGTTGAGGAAATACCCGTGTTGGTGGGCGACCACATGACTATGGCTCCTTCTGATGTTTTTGCTCTTCCAGAACCGCAAGTTACAGAGGAGGAGCGAGAGTACACCGATGAGCTGGGCCGAATGGTTGTAGAAAAGGTCACGACCACCATCACCTACCAGAAACAAAAAGATGAAGATGGCTCTTATTTCATCCTCGAGAACGTGCATCGTCGTGTCACGAAGACTGTTTACGTGGACGGAAAGATTGTGGAGGTTATCCGAGAGCCTTCGCCAGAGCCAGTTGTGCTGCAAAAGTCTGCGAATAACGCTGAGGGTGGCGTGAGCCGAAATCAGCCACAGACGAAGACAGTCTTGCTTGAGGAGCTGAAGCTACCAGAGCCGTCATCGGTGGAAGATGTCGTGGAGCGTACAGAGCCAGATGGACGAAGAATTGTCACACGAACCATCACAACAACCACGTACAATACTGCAAATTCAGATACCGGAGAAACTGTGATATACGAGACAGTTCACCGCCGAATTATTCGGACCGTTTATTTGGGTGACCAGGTTGTGGAGGAAATTGAAGAACCAGCGCCGCAACCAACTGTGACAAAGAAAACAGAGGCGCACATGGCTGAGCTGTTGAGTAAGTCTTTCAAGATAGACGACATCGAACTCCCCCAGCCAAAAACAGAAGAACACGTGGAGGAAACCAATGATGAGCAGGGCAGAAGAATTGTTAGCAGAATTTTGACGACGACTACGTATGAGAAAGACTCAGATGAGGATGGTAACATTCTTATTCTGGAAAAAGTACACCGTCGGGTTCGCCGGACAATATACAACGGTGACGAAATTGTCGAGGAAATTGATGAGCCTGAAGCCGTGAGTACTGTCCAAAGCCAGAACCAGACACAAGCCACTCGTCAGACGACCACTGTATGGACAAAAGAATTGAAGCTGCCAGAACCCTCCTCAGTGGAAGATATTGTGGAGCACACAGAGCCAGATGGCCGGAAAGTGGTCACGAGGACGATCACAACGACAACGTATAGTGCTGAGACGTTTGAAACTGATGATGTCATTATATATGAAAAGATTGATCGTCGCATTGTACGAACGGTGTATATGGGAGACAAGGTTCTGGAGGTGGTAGAAGAACCCTCAGAAGAACCCATCATAACAAAGAAAACAGCAGAGGAAATAACAATGGTTCTTAAGGAAAGTTCTGCAATGGGTGACACTCCACTCCCAGAGCCCAAAACTGAAGAAAAGACTGAGGAACGGGTGGACGAAGAAGGCAGACGCATTGTCATCAAAACCGTGACCACAACGACGTATGAGAAAGACACTGATGACGATGGGAATACCGTTATCTTGGAGAAAGTCCAGCGTCGCATCTTCAGAACAATTTACATTGGTGATGAAATTGTGGAAGAAATCGAAAATCCAGACACCGTTCCCGACACTGAAAGCAAGCCCACGCCATCTGCAGATGATCAGACAAAGGTCACAAAGAAACGTGAGACACCAACATCCAAGATTGAACAGCTCAAGCTACCTGCACCCTCCACTGTGGAGGATGTTGTGGAGCACACTGAACCAGATGGTCGTAGAGTGGTGACGAAAACCATAACGACAACGACATATGAGGCCCAAGAAGAAACAGGTGAGATTGTGATTTTTGAGAAGATCCATCGGCGTGTCATTCGGACGATATATCTTGGAGATCAAGTGGTTGAGGAAGTTGAAGAACCCACTGTGGAACCAACTGTGGCGAAGAAGACGTCTGAAGAGGTGCTAGAGTTAGCGCAGAAGGACATTTCTCTCATTGACGTCGAACTCCCTCAGCCCAAAACTGAAGAAAAGACTGAGGAACGGGTGGACGAAGAAGGCAGACGCATTGTCATCAAAACCGTGACCACAACGACGTATGAGAAGAACACTGATGACGATGGGAATACCGTTATCTTGGAGAAAGTCCAGCGTCGCATCTTCAGAACAATTTACATTGGTGATGAAATTGTGGAAGAAATCGAAGAGCCGGACACCGTTTCCGACACTGAAAGCAAGCCCACGCCATCTGCAGATGATCAGACAAAGGTCACAAAGAAACGCGAGACACCAACATCCAAGATTGAAAAGCTCAAGCTACCTGCACCCTCCACTGTGGAGGATGTTGTGGAGCACACCGAACCAGACGGTCGTAGAGTGGTGACGAAAACCATAACGACAACGACATATGAGGCCCAAGAAGAAGCAGGTGAAATTGTGATTTATGAGAAGATCCATCGGCGTGTCATTCGGACGATATATATTGGAGATCAAGTGGTTGGGGAAGTGGAAGAACCCGCTGTGGAACCAACTGTGGCGAAGAAGACGTCTGAAGAGGTGCTAGAGTTAGCGCAGGACATTTCCCTTGTTGACGTCGAACTCCCTGAGCCCAAAACTGAAGAAAAGACTGAGGAACGGGTGGACGAAGAAGGCAGACGCATTGTCATCAAAACCGTGACCACAACGACGTATGAGAAGAACACTGATGACGATGGGAATATCGTTATCTTGGAGAAAGTCCAGCGTCGCATCTTCAGAACAATTTACATTGGTGATGAAATTGTGGAAGAAATCGAAGAGCCGGACACCGTTTCCGACACTGCAAGCAAGCCCACGCCATTGGCAGATGGTCAGACAAAGGTCACAGAGAAACGTGAGACACCAACATCCAAGATTCAACAGCTCAAGCTACCTGCACCCTCCACTGTGGAGGATGTTGTGGAGCACACTGAACCAGATGGTCGTAGAGTGGTGACGAAAACCATAACGACAACGACATATGAGGCCCAAAAAGAAACAGGTGAGATTGTGATTTATGAGAAGATCCATCGGCGTGTCATTCGGACGATATATCTTGGAGATCAAGTGGTTGAGGAAGTTGAAGAACCCACTGTGGAACCAACTGTGGCGAAGAAGACGTCTGAAGAGGTGCTAGAGTTAGCGCAGAAGGACATTTCTCTCGTTGACGTCGAACTCCCTGAGCCCAAAACTGAAGAAAAGACTGTGGAACGGGTAGACGAAGAAGGCAGACGCATTGTCATCAAAACCGTGACCACAACGACGTATGAGAAGGACACTGATGACGATGGGAATACCGTTATCTTGGAGAAAGCCCAGCGACGCATCTTCAGAACAATTTACATTGGGGATGAAATTGTGGAAGAAATCGAAGAGCCAGACGCCGTTTCTGACACTGCAAGCAAGCCCACGCCATTGGCAGATGATCAGACAAAGGTCACAAAGAAACGCGAGACACCAACATCCAAGATTGAAAAGCTCAAGCTACCTGCACCCTCTACTGTGGAGGATGTTGTGGAGCACACCGAACCAGACGGTCGTAGAGTGGTGACGAAAACCATAACGACAACGACCTATGAGGCCCAAGAAGAAGCAGGTGAGATTGTGATTTATGAGAAGATCCATCGGCGTGTCATTCGGACGATATATATTGGAGATCAAGTGGTTGGGGAAGTGGAAGAACCCGCTGTGGAACCAACTGTGGCGAAGAAGACGTCTGAAGAGGTGCTAGAGTTAGCGCAGGACATTTCCCTTGTTGACGTCGAACTCCCTGAGCCCAAAACTGAAGAAAAGACTGAGGAACGGGTGGAAGAAGAAGGCAGACGCATTGTCATCAAAACCGTGACCACAACGACGTATGAGAAGAACACTGATGACGATGGGAATACCGTTATCTTGGAGAAAGTCCAGCGACGCATCTTCAGAACAATTTACATTTGTGATGAAATTGTGGAAGAAATCGAAGAGCCGGACACCGTTTCCGACAATGAAAGCATGCCCACATTGGGTGGTGAAACTTCACAGGTTCCTGACGCGTTTATCACCAAGAAACATATATATGAGGTTCAGAAGCTTCAACAAGTGGAAGGGGAATGTAAGGAAGTTACTCTTCCGGAACCCACGGTCGAAGAAACGACTGCGGAGTTTACAGAGGACGATGGCAGACGTGTTGTGGTGCACACAACTACTACCACTACATATGACAAACGTGAGGAGGATGGAACGATCATTATTGTGGAACGCGTTCAGAGGCGAGTGAGGAAAACAATCTACGTTGATGATGAACTAGTCGACATTATCGAGGAACTACACGGAAGTGCAGACGAATCGTCTTCCGCCGATGACGCACCGGCTCTTATTGAATGGAATGAAGAATCAGATACGACAGCAGATACGTACAACAGCGAGCCTGCTACACCAGTGAAGATTCCTGCTATTCCTCACGACGACGACTCAAGACCAGACTCAAAGCCCTTGCTGTCTGAAAAACTTGCAGCCCCTACGAAGGTATCTGAAGGTGAGCCCGAGAAGCTTCCGGAGGAGGATCGTGTCATCGTACACAAGCTGGAAGAGTTCATCCGCTACATGCCAGCACTTACTGGTCGACTGGTTGAAGAACCACAAGTGGACGAAGAGGAAGTGGAGAAAGTTGAGGATGGACGGAAAGTCACTTACAAGTTTATTACCATTACCGTCTTTGAGGAGAGACTAGACACCCATGGACAACGCCATACCGTGAAACGGCTAGTGAAGCATGTCATCAAGACGACGTACGTAGATGGGAAACCGATCGTTGAAGAAAGCTGTGAACCAGAACTCCTGGAGGAGGTCACCAAAGATGATTCGCCAGTAAAGGGAGAGATGCCCGAAAATGGGAGTGCGATTGTGCCCGCTGAGACGGAATGCGTTGTCGAACAGCTACCGCGAAGCGATCAGCCACGCCCAGCAACAGATTCAACAGCGGTTTCTCCTATAGGTAACATAGACTCAGTCGCCCCAGCACATACCAAACCTGCGGAACAAACTGAAAGGGTGACACCGACAGAAAGGCAGAGCGACGCTCCAAAGTCATCGCCTGATAACGACAAACCTCATTCACACAAGAGTGACCCCGATGGCATAGATCTGCCTGAGATGTCAACCAAACACCCAGAAAGCATAGTAGAAAGAGAGGATCGGAAGGAGGGAAGCGCATCTCCGTTAAATGTGAGCGACGTATTGACAATTGCAGTTGAGAAACCGTGGTATGATAAGGCCCAGATAGACATGGCTGAAACATTGTATCATACGAGGCTTGTGCGCAAGGAACTGGATGAGCAGGAAGAAAGTGGACCTGATCCTGAGGAATGTGGTGCGATGTCAACCAAGAAACCTTCTTTGGCAGAAGAACATGATATGCCACGTAAAGCGAAAAGTGACGTAGTGCCAGTTCATCCTCCTTGTGGACCATTTTGGCTGAACACATTCGAAGTATATGAAGCAGAAAGGATTTATCATGAAAACACTGCCGTCAAAAACGCGCAGAAGTCAAACGAACGGGATCGGGATCCGACCGAAGTCCAGATATCCTCTGCTGAAACAACCGTGGAAGACAACATTTTGATAGATATGATTACTGGCTCTCTTCCGGATGACCCTTCCCGAGTATACCAGCTGCGGGACGCCGAAAAATCATTCCATGAACGAAAGACAGCGATGAGACCGAAAGAGGAATTCGTGGTCTCTGCAGAATCCCAAGTTGAAGTTGATGAGAAGCCCGAAGTTGCCGTGAAATCGGATCCTCAATCGCCAGCAGCTCAATCAGCCACGCCATTGACAGAATCCTCAGAGCAGTCTGCCATCAACCTAGCTCTGGAGGCAGAAGTGCGACCTGTAGAAGATATTAGCAATGTTATGGAGAAACATTTCGAACAGCCATCTGCACCAGTTGAACCTGTTTCCAGAAAGGAAGCTTTGGATGTTGCTATTGAACCTTCATTGCAGTGGCCTGAAGCAGACAAACAGGCTAAAGTAGAGGAGTTTGGTGGCATTTATGACACAGTGCAAGACCAGATGATGCATGCTGTGGCACCGGAGGAAAAAGTCCTGAATTCCCTTCCAGATGTTGGAGAATTGATGAAAGAAGCGAAAATGGGAACCATCCAAGACTGTCTTGACATCGGACATAAGAGTGGGAATGAGGCTCCCGATGAAACCTTCAGAGATGCAGAACAGAAGCCATCATTAGATAAGAAACCAGAGAAGAAACCAAAAGAGGTATCTGACACCAGTCTTTGTTTGGAGGACGAAGTGAGGCATGTGGAAGACATAAGCAACGTCATGGAAAAACGCTTCGAACTGCCGTCCATGCCTGTTGAAGCGGTTACTAGAAAAGAAACATTGGACGTCGCCATCGAACCCTTGACCAAGTGGCCAGAGGCTGACAAAAAGACAAGCACGGAGGATATCGAACTCGTGTGCCAGACAGTTGAAGACCAGATGCTGCATGCAATGTCGCCAGAAGAGAAGAAAATTAGTCCTCTTCCAGATATTGATGAGTTGGTTCTCATCACGGCCGACGAAAAGATACATCAGAGTTCTGAAGATGTGCTGGAGCTTCCAGAGCTTGAAAATCCCTCCGAAGAGGACGAACACTTACACTTGGTTCTAGGAAGACTTGTCCAGCGACCTGTGGTGAATGTTCCAGAAATTCCCGCTAAAAAGCCAGAAACTGAGGTGCTGGAGCACTCCGTGGAATGGCCACGTCCTGAAAAACGTACTGAGACCGTAGTTTGGGAGATCCATGCCGACATGTCACCGACTGAAATGATGGCCCGTCAGCCAGTGAAATCCCGCTCCTCGGAAGTTGGCGGGCTGCCACCGCTGAGCGACGTCTTGGAAACGCCTCAGCAGCGCTCTGAAACGGTATCAAATGGTGTGCACGATATCGCCGCTGCGCCTGTGGAGGACAAGCCTGAAATTTGTGTAGAACCCAGAGATGTTATAGGTGTGTCTCCGACTGAGATGATGGCCCGTCAGCCAGTGGAATCCCGCTGGCCTGAAACATTTATTTCAAAGGAGACGAGACTAGCTGAGCATGAGGAGAAAGACGGTAAAACATCGCCGAAAATTCCTGAGAAAACGAAAGAGCCTCGACCTAAGGACGAACATCAAGTTCATAGTCCTCAACCAGTTCGCGCATTTGATGACAGTAAAAGTGGTGTGCTGAAATCTGATCGGGTTTCTGCTTCCATCGACGACCATCTGACGACCACTGTGGTTGTTGAGAACGTTCCGCAGAAAAGTGCTCCCACTGATGAGGATGTGCCTGAGATGGCTGAGCCACCTGCAATGGAAACTGAACACTTGGATGATTCCGACCTCATCCAATCGGCCTTGGCCGATATGACCGGTGTCCTTGTGGAAAAGCCGAAAGTCGAGGCCTATGTGGAGGAAACTACCGACGAACGTGGGCGCAAAGTTACCATCCGGCGTGTGTTCATCACGGTGGTGGAGGAAATAATTGATGACAAGGGTGCCAATATCATTGTTAGTAGGGTTATCAAGAAGCAAAAACGCATTACTAAACACGATGTCGAAGACATCGTGGATGTTACCGACATAGTCGATTACAAGTCAGAGGGAACAGAACAGAAGCCGCATGATCAGATTCTGGAGCATGACATGGAATCTTCGATGAGGCACGACAAACCGTATGCTACTGAAGATGTTATGACTTCCGGTGAGATGATCAAAGAACCGCTGACTGAGCTGGATGACAACACAGTAGTGGCCATGCTTCTTCCTGTGTCAAAAAAGCGTTTGACTGTCGAGCCAACCGTGAAGCGTGATGTTACGCAGACTGTAGACCACTTTGGTCGCAAGGTGACCTTTGTCAGAGTTTACGTGACAATTTTCGAAGAGGTTGTCTTGGAATCTGGAGACAAAATTGTTCAGAAGCGACAGATATCGAGAGCACAAAAAATCACCGATACTGCTGAAGGGCCAGTTGTAGAAAGTATCGATCCTCCGGATGAAGGCGGGCTGTCAGAAGCCGGTCACGGCGAGGCCTTACAGACGTCAGATACAGATGCGTCATCGGAGGCTTCGCCAGACGTTGAGCCAGAGTCGCAGTCTTTGGCGACCAAAACCGACGAAGAGCTGGTACATTCACTCATCCCAACAACTGTGAATGTTGTTGGCACGCCTGAAGTCGAACGTTTCGAAAAGGTCATAGTAGACGAACGCGGCAGAAGTGTCAAAGTTGTTCGCGTGTACATCACAATCACCGAAGAAATTATTACTGAAAAGGGAACAACAATGCGCGTGAAGAGGAGAATATCAAAAACTGAAAAGATGACGACCGATGCTGATGGCAAGCCTACAATAGAGGAGACGGAGGATTCAAATGTCATAGAATCTTCTCAGGACACATCAGATGAAAGCAAGTCATCCGATGTGGAAGTAGTGTTAGCACCCAAGACTGTGGGCAAAGCAGATGATACAACCCCTATTCGTAACGTCCAACACTCCGATGAAACTGCTGAAGATGCATGCTCAACCAAGGAGAAGGCCGCTACTTTGGCGGATAAACCGCAGAAAGACAAGCGTGGCAGGAAAAAGAATAAAAATCCCCCACAGCCACAAGAAGGCCCTGCTACAGGCGATAGTTTAGATCCCAAAAAAGTCGAGGAAGAGCTTCTTCAGCTGCTATTGGCACCTACCAAAGAGGAGAAAAAACGAAAGTCTCGCAAAAAGAGCAAAAAGAGGAACACTGACACCGGCAAACAGCCAGAATCGTCCCAGTCACAAGATGAGAAGCCTTTAAGGTCTGAGTTTAGTGCCACCAAGACTGATGAGCGTGATCTCATTGTAGAAATAAACTCAAAAGAATATGGTCATGCTGTCGTGGTAACTCACTTCGATGATGTGGAAAATGATGATGACAAAGAGTCAGATCACGAAACCTACTTCAAAGATGATGCTCCACCAGTTGTTCCAGTGAATATTTCTGAGGAACAAGCTGCACCTAAAAAGAAAAGGCACCGAAAGAAGAAACGCGGCAAGGCCAAAGATGACAATGCTGGAGATGAAACTGTCCATTCACACTCCGAAGAATCACAAAGTTTGAAAATAGAGGTAGGAGGTTCACCTGAACCAGAAGTTGTACCAGAAGATACCGCTTCCACGGTATCATCTCACGAAACCACAGAAGATTCTAGCTCTCTTCAAGTGGTCACTCATCGCCCACGACGTAGAAGCCGACATCGTAGTAAGTCGCCTCGGCCAAAAGACGCTGAACTGGACGATATTGTCCGCATGATTGAGGATCCCAATGTTCATCCGGACATGCCATCAGATGAATTCAAGAAACCAGCAGATGTACCCAAGAAAAAGAAACGTAAACATCGTGTTCGATCTAAATCTCCGCAAGTGATGGCGAAAGATCTTGAAAAGGTATCTGCTGCGAAAAAATCAGACGACAGGCTAGAAGACGCCATGGAAAAAGAATGCAAATCCTCAAGTGATGATGAGTGTGTGGTGGACACAGTAATGGAGCCAAACCAAGAACTTATTGATGAAGCTCTTGACACCATCGAAAAACCGGACAACATTGACAGGGTCCGTCAAGAAGAGGATGAACCGCAGCGCGAACTTAGTTCTAAGCATGAAGATTTGCAGCAGCGCGATGTTGAAGTTGCAGAAGAAGCTGTGGAGACAATAGCATATGTTGAACCTTTGGAGGCATCAGAAACTACCAAACAGACCACAAAGCCTAAAGCCAAGAAGTCGAGGAAGAAAAAGGGAAAAGCAAGTGCTGCTGAAGATCAGGCTAATGGTAAGACCCATGAAGGTAAACCTGAACCAAAGGATTCCCCGAAAGTCCAACCGAGTTTGCTGCCATCAGAAGAACCTATTGGGGAACAATCGGGGAAATCCAAAGAACAAACAGCAAAGAGCAAAAAGGCAATAAAAAATGATGACGAAGTGCATCCACATGTCTCGGAAGATATCAATTCTCCCGAGACAGCTGTACCAACTGAAGAACAGGTAGACGTGACATGTGACAAGGAAAGCATTGGTCAAGTGAAGACTCTTCCACTACATTCTGAATCTATTGAAGTTGCTGAGGAGGCGCTAGAATTGACGGTCAGCATGCCATATCAGGACACCAACCGTGCAGTTACTGATGAGTTTATATCTACAAGTGAGAAAACCGACGATGATGTCGACAAGGGGGAAATCGGCTCTGCTCCGCAAAAACCAACGCCTGAGCCTGAGCCAAGTATTCCTCACGCTGAATCGTTCAGTTCTGACGAAGAGAGACATGAAGCAGAGCAGCAAATAGCTTCTGAACTTCTTCCAAAATTGGAGGGAAAGATTCTGGGAGAACCCAAAGTTCAGGTTGACACGGAAACTGAGATTGACGAAAAGGGAAGAAAGGTAACCATTCGACGATTTAGAGTTATCGTCATCGAAGAAGTCATTGATGAATATGGTACCTTGATTACCCGGAGGCATGTTGTAAAGAAGACAACGAAGACAACGAATGGTGAAAATGAACCAATTGTTGAGGAAATTCAACATCCTGAGGAGATTGAGCTTGTGTCTTCACCAGAGATACCGGAACAGGAAGACGTTTCTGGGATGGTGTTTCGTGTCACCAGTGAAACGACGCGCCTGTCAGAAGAGCCTTCTTCTGAAGATCAACAGACGGTGGATCAGTATGTCGATGACCAAGGACGACATATCAAAGTTCGGAAAATCGTACAGACCGTCACTGACACAGACTCTGAGGGGCGACAGGTGCAACGAGTGGTAACAAAGATTGTAAGGATGGTGGTATTGCACGGAGAAGAGGTACCCGTGGTTGAAGTACAAGAAGACGCCTCGTTGCAAACGCTGGAGTTCGACGTACAACAACGTCCCTCGGTGACACCAGATAGTCAAGTCATCAGTCAAGTTCACATGACGTCACGTAACAACCAAACACTAGACCGAGAGTACGAAATTCCGACGGTATCGCGTCCGGATTCTGAGCAGCTTCCTGCAGTCGATGTTCCCAAACTTCAAGGCCTCCCGCTGTCTGCGAGTGAGGTGTGTACTGCTGAGAGTACTGACCCACTTGCGGACACACCGAAGCCCACCGAAGCGCACGGGAAAACCTCCAGTTCACCTCCCATGGAAGATTTCGTCGTGGTTGAGTACCAGGAGCCGATTGAAGTCGCAGCAACTAGTCCTGACTTTGTAGAGCCAGGTGCGGCTCATGGGCAGAGTTATGTGCAGCTGCCAGAAACGGTTGTTCCAGATGTCAGCCTTAGCATTACATTTGACCGGGAAGGCATCGTTCGCGAAACATGCGTACCAACTGAAGTTGGTCACGTGGTACTGCCAGAAAGAGATGCTATTGTTGGCATGGCTCAGCAACCTGTTGAAGAATCTGTCGCGAAGAGCGACGACGCCCTCCCAGATGCTTCACTTGTCACGCGTGGTGTCCAGAGTATCAGTACGGTAACCACAGAATCATACCAAACTACGCTTGAGAAGGAATCAGCTCTGAAAGTAGAAGAAATGCCTGCAAGTCGGCGGGCTGTGAAGGAATATCCTTCTCAGGACTCTTTGAATGTCACCGAATCCCAGGTAGAGGAGAGGGCTGTTTCAACGGAAGAATTGCCTGCCCATGACAAGGAAACTGCTGCGACTTCAAGCGAACCTGTAGTGAAGTCAACTGCCGAAAATGTTGAAGTGGTTCCGCTTGAGACCACAGTTGATAGTATTTCTGACCATCCACCATCACAGGAGTCCGGCAAGCCGATAGATATTAGCTCTGAGTATGCTGTATCCGAGATCCAGCAAGCAGTAGAAGTTGCTCAAACATCAGATGCTGCACCTGTGTCTGAAGTATCTGCAGATTCCTGTCGGGAGACACCAAGTATGCTGGCTGCAAGTGTATCTACTACCGTCCCACTCGATCGCGAGTCTGAGCTTGTTCCACGTCCTGAAGCGAAAAGGCCTGACTTCCAACAGAAGCAAGAGGGTCAAGAAGAGCTGGGCTCAACTTCGGATGATAATAGGTTCGATGTCTCCATCCCAGAACCAGTGATGCAAGAAGAGGTGACTGAGACAGCAGATGAGCTGGGTCGACATGTCACACTACGGACTATCACAACCATTACATATGAGAAGGGAAAGGACGAAGCGGGCAAAATTGTGTTGATGAAAAAGGTTCGGAGGCGTATTTTGAAGACCATTACGGTGAATGGGCAAGTCGTTGATCACTTTATGGTGAAAGACGAAGAGGAGCCAACAGACTCTGGCGAAACGCTAGAACCGAAAACGACTGAGGAGGTAGATGAATATACTGACAACGAGGGACATCGCGTGGTTGTCAGGATCATCACAACAACTTCGTACGAGCGGGAGATGGGCCTAGATGGACAAATTATTTTGAAGGAGCTGGTGCAGAAGCGAACCCGAAAGACGGTGTATGATAAAGGGATTGTCATCCACGAGTTCGATGAACCTGACCTTCGTCCATCCGCGCCACCTGTTGAGACGAGCCATTCCTTAGTATGCAACGTCATTCCTCCTACTCCAGAAGCAGATTCGATCCAACCACCACCTAATTTGGAACAGTCTATTGTGCGAACAGCTATCAAAGAGGAGGAAGAAGTAGGGGAACAACCCAGCACTGCACCTGCAAGCACAAGGTTGCGGGAATCAGCTATACCCAGCGATGAAGGAGAACTCCAAACGTCCACGTTGCCATCTAAAGGAAAGAAAAAGAGAAAGCGACCCAAGAAAAAATCGAAAGAGCCTGCCAGTGGAGGTCTGCTCAGCAGGTTGACCGGATATTTCATGGGTGGAGATCAACAGAAGGAGCCTCAGGGTTCTGAAGATTCGGAACCGGAAGTGGTTGAGCCCAAGGCCAATGACGTCCAAGAGGGTGAAGCAGCTGACGTAACGAAACTTCCACAGCCAACATCCCCTACAGAAGACTTCGAAGTGCTCGATATCCCTCAGGCGTCAGTACCAGTTGATAAGGGTTCCTCAAAAGCTGAACTCTCTGAGCCTATTTCAGAGCCTGATTCGAAACAGCAGCATTCGCCCGTTGAAGAACAGCTTCAACACACTGATGCACCTCTGGAAGAAGGTAATCTTGATAAAATTGAGAAAGATGTTCCGGCGAAAAAGAAACGGAAGCGTAAGCCGAAGAAGAAGAAGACAGAGTCTGGAGAAGAGCCAAACATGGCAGAAAGAGTGGTGCAACAGCTCCTCGCCGAAAATCAACCTACGATTCACTCCGATAGCCAAATGGTCTCGGACAGCCAGCACAAAAAACCTCAGGAGGAGTTGGAATCTGACGCAGTGAAGGATGTTCTTTCTGCATTGGATTTCGTGCCTGTAAAATCTCCCGACATTGAAACGACAGTAGAGGAAGGTGTGGATGACATTGGTCGCAAAGTCATTCTCCGAACTGTTTATATCACTATCACAGTAGAAGCTCCTACCATTGATGGTGGCAAAACCATCGTGAAACAAATTCATAAAACGATAGAGAAAACCACTACAGAAGCTGACGGACAAGTGCATGTAGAGCATATCACAGAACTTCCAATTATCATTGACGACTTCTGCACAGATGTAGTTGACCTTGCTGATAAAACTGGCGTCGTAGACCAGAGCCATGAGGCAAGTGCACCAATCGAAGAGCCATTTTCAGCTGAGCCTTCTCATCCTCGTCAAGAACTAACTGACAAGTCGGTTGTAGATGAGATATTGCCGGCTTTGAGCGGTACAGTTGTGGGCCAGCCCAAAGTAGAAACATTCATCGAGGAGTCGGTTGATGAGCATGGTCGTCCAGTCAGGGTCAACAGAATGTTTGTCACCATCATTGAAGAGATAGTTGATGTAACCGGTACGAAGCGTACTGTGAAACGTGTGATCAAGAAGACACAGAAGACATCTGAAGTTAATGGCAAGCCTGTTACCGAAGATGTTGAAGAACCTATGGAGGAGCCTATCACCGTTGAGCTGGAGAAGCAGATCCTTGATGACGTCCTACCAGAAAACACTTCCCTTGTTGGCGAGCCAAAGGTAGAAACGACCGAAGAGAAGACAGTTGACGAGAAAGGAAGGCCGATCATTTTCAAACGTACGCTTGTCACGATCTTTGAGGAGGTTCCAGCTGAATCTGGCAAAACAAGGGTCATTCGCAGGGTTATCAAGAGGGTCCGGAAAACTACTGAAGTGGATGGAAAGCCAGTGGTTGAAGAGTTTGACGAGCCAGAGGAGTCTGAGACTTTGGTTTCGTCTGTCCCAGAGGCTATTGAAGCGGCTGTGGTTGAGGAATGTCTCCCGGCAACAAAAGGAACCTTAGTCGGCGAACCAAAGGTGGAAACTACCGTTGAAGAAACGGTGGACAAAAACGGCCGACCAGTTAAGATCAAGAGAATATTTGTCACCATCATTGAGGAGATAGTTGATGTAACCGGTACGAAGCGTACTGTGAAACGTGTGATCAAGAAGACACAGAAGACATCTGAAGTTAATGGCAAGCCTGTTACCGAAGATGTTGAAGAACCTATGGAGGAGCCTACCACCGTTGAGCTGGAGAAGCAGATCCTTGATGACGTCCTACCAGAAAACACTTCCCTTGTTGGCGAGCCAAAGGTAGAAACGACCGAAGAGAATACAGTTGACGAGAAAGGAAGGCCGATCATTTTCAAACGTACGTTTGTCACGATCTTTGAGGAGGTTCCAGCTGAATCTGGCAAAACAAGGGTCATTCGCAGGGTTATCAAGAGGGTCCGGAAAACTACTGAAGTGGATGGAAAGCCAGTGGTTGAAGAGTTTGACGAGCCAGAGGAGTCTGAGACTTTGGTTTCGTCTGTCCCAGAGGCTATTGAAGCGGCTGTGGTTGAGGAATGTCTCCCGGCAACAAAAGGAACCTTAGTCGGCGAACCAAAGGTGGAAACTACCGTTGAAGAAACGGTGGACAAAAACGGCCGACCAGTCAAGATCAAGAGGATATTCGTCACAATCATTGAGGAGATAGTTGATGAAACGGGAATGAAACGTACTGTGAAACGTGTGATCAAGAAAACACAGAAGACATCTGAAGTTAATGGCAAGCCTGTTACTGAAGATGTTGAAGAACCTATGGAGGAGCCTACCACCGTTGAGCTGGAGAAGCAGATCCTTGATGACATCCTACCAGAAAACGCTTCCCTCGTTGGCGAGCCAAAGGTAGAAACGACCGAAGAGAACACAGTTGACGGGAAAGGAAGGCCGATCATTTTCAAACGTACGTTTGTCACAATCTTTGAGGAGGTCCCAGCTGAATCTGGCAAAACAAGGGTCATACGCAGAGTTATCAAGAGGGTCCGGAAAACTACTGAAGTGGATGGAAAGCCAGTGGTTGAAGAGTTTGACGAGCCAGAGGAGTCTGAGACGTTGGTTTCGTCTGTCCCAGAGGCTACTGAAGCGTCTGTGGTTGAGGAATGTCTCCCGGTAACAAAAGGAATCTTAGTCGGCGAACCAAAGGTGGAAACTACCGTTGAAGAAACGGTGGACAAAAACGGCCGACCAGTCAAGATCAAGAGGATATTCGTCACCATCATTGAGGAGATAGTTGATGGAACCGGTACCAAACGTACTGTGACACGTGTGATCAAGAAGACACAGAAGACATCTGAAGTTAATGGCAAGCCTGTTACCGAAGATGTTGAAGAACCTATGGAGGAGCCTACCACCGTTGAGCTAGAGAAGCAGATCCTTGATGACGTCCTACCAGAAAACGCTTCCCTCGTTGGCGAGCCAAAGGTAGAAACGACCGAAGAGAAGACAGTTGACGGGAAAGGAAGGCCGATCATTTGCAAACGTACGTTTGTCACGATCTTTGAGGAGGTCCCAGCTGAATCTGGCAAAACAAGGGTCATTCGCAGGGTTATCAAGAGGGTCCGGAAAACTACTGAAGTGGATGGAAAGCCAGTGGTTGAAGAGTTTGACGAGCCAGAGGAGTCTGAGACGTTGGCTTCTTCTGTCCCAGAGGCTACTGAAGCGTCGGTGGTTGATGAATGCCTCCCGGTAACAAAAGGAACCATAGTCGGCGAACCAAAAGTGGAAACTACCGTTGAAGAAACGGTGGACAAAAACGGTCGACCAGTCAAGATCAAGAGGATATTCGTCACCATCATTGAGGAGATAGTTGATGAAACCGGAATGAAACGTACCGTGAAACGTGTGATCAAAAACACACAGAAGACATCTGAAGTTAATGGCAAGCCTGTTATCGAAGATGTTGAAGAACCTATGAAGGAGCCTACCACCGTTGAGCTGGAGAAGCAGATCCTTGATGACGTCCTACTAGAAAACGCTTCCCTCGTAGGCGAACCAAAGGTAGAAACGACCGAAGAGAAGACAGTTGACGAGAAAGGAAGGCCGATCATTTTCAAACGTACGTTTGTCACGATCTTTGAGGAGGTTCCAGCTGAATCTGGTAAAACAAGGGTCATACGCAGGGTTATCAAGAGGATCAGGAAAACTACTGAAGTGGATGGAAAGCCAGTGGTTGAAGAGTTTGACGAGCCAGAGGAGTCTGAGACGTTGGCTTCTTCTGTCCCAGAGGCTACTGAAGCGTCGGTGGTTGAGGAATGTCTCCCGGTAACAAAAGGAACCTTAGTCGGCGAACCAAAGGTGGAAACTACCGTTGAAGAAACGGTGGACAAAAACGGCCGACCAGTCAAGATCAAGAGGATATTTGTCACCATCATTGAGGAGATAGTTGATGTAACCGGCACGAAGCGTACTGTGAAACGTGTGATCAAGAAGACACAGAAGACATCTGAAGTTAATGGCAAGCCTGTTACCGAAGATGTTGCAGAACCTATGGAGGAGCCTACCACCGTTGAGCTGGAGAAGCAGATCCTTGATGACGTCCTACCAGAAAACACGTCCCTCGTTGGCGAGCCAAAGGTAGAAACGACCGAAGAGAAGACAGTTGACGAGAAAGGAAGGCCGATCATTTTCAAACGTACGTTTGTCACGATCTTTGAGGAGGTTCCAGCTGAATCTGGTAAAACAAGGGTCATACGCAGAGTTATCAAGAGGGTCCGGAAAACTACTGAAGTGGATGGAAAGCCAGTGGTTGAAGAGTTTAACGAGCCAGAGGAGTCTGAGACGTTGGCTTCGTCTGTCCCAGAGGCTACTGAAGCGTCGGTGGTTGAGGAATGTCTCCCGGTAACAAAAGGAACCTTAGTCGGTGAACCAAAAGTGGAAACTACCGTTGAAGAAACGGTGGACACTCACGGTCGACCAGTTAAGATCAAGAGGATATTTGTCACCATCATTGAGGAGATAGTTGATGTAACCGGTACGAAGCGTACTGTGAAACGTGTGATCAAGAAGACACAGAAGACATCTAAAGTTAATGGCAAGCCTGTTACCGAAGATGTTGAAGAACCTATGGAGGAGCCCACCACCGTTGAGCTGGAGAAGCAGATCCTTGATGACGTCCTACCAGAAAACGCTTCCCTCGTTGGCGAGCCAAAGGTAGAAACGACCGAAGAGAAGACAGTTGACGAGAAAGGAAGGCCGATCATTTTCAAACGTACGTTTGTCACGATCTTTGAGGAGGTCCCAGCTGAATCTGGTAAAACAAGGGTCATTCGCAGGGTTATCAAGAGGGTCCGGAAAACTACTGAAGTGGATGGAAAGCCAGTGGTTGAAGAGTTTGACGAGCCAGAGGAGTCTGAGACGTTGGCTTCGTCTGTCCCAGAGGCTACTGAAGCGTCGGTGGTTGAGGAATGTCTCCCGGTAACAAAAGGAACCTTAGTCGGTGAACCAAAAGTGGAAACTACCGTTGAAGAAACGGTGGACAAAAACGGCCGACCAGTCAAGATCAAGAGGATATTCGTCACCATCATTGAGGAGATAGTTGATGGAACCGGTACCAAACGTACTGTGAAACGTGTGATCAAGAAGACACAGAAGACATCTGAAGTTAATGGCAAGCCTGTTACCGAAGATGTTGAAGAACCTATGGAGGAGCCTACCACCGTTGAGCTAGAGAAGCAGATCCTTGATGACGTCCTACCAGAAAACGCTTCCCTCGTTGGCGAGCCAAAGGTAGAAACGACCGAAGAGAAGACAGTTGACGGGAAAGGAAGGCCGATCATTTTCAAACGTACGTTTGTCACGATCTTTGAGGAGGTCCCAGCTGAATCTGGCAAAACAAGGGTCATTCGCAGGGTTATCAAGAGGGTCCGGAAAACTACTGAAGTGGATGGAAAGCCAGTGGTTGAAGAGTTTGACGAGCCAGAGGAGTCTGAGACGTTGGCTTCGTCTGTCCCAGAGGCTACTGAAGCGTCGGTGGTTGATGAATGCCTCCCGGTAACAAAAGGAACCATAGTCGGCGAACCAAAAGTGGAAACTACCGTTGAAGAAACGGTGGACATAAACGGTCGACCAGTCAAGATCAAGAGGATATTCGTCACCATCATTGAGGAGATAGTTGATGAAACCGGAATGAAACGTACCGTGAAACGTGTGATCAAGAAGACACAGAAGACATCTGAAGTTAATGGCAAGCCCGTTACCGAAGATGTTAAAGAACCTATGAAGGAGCCTACCACCGTTGAGCTGGAGAAGCAGATCCTTGATGACGTCCTACCAGAAAACGCTTCCCTCGTAGGCGAGCCAAAGGTAGAAACGACCGAAGAGAAGACAGTTGACGAGAAAGGAAGGCCGATCATTTTCAAACGTACGTTTGTCACGATCTTTGAGGAGGTTCCAGCTGAATCTGGTAATTCAAGGGTCATACGCAGGGTTATCAAGAGGATCAGGAAAACTACTGAAGTGGATGGAAAGCCAGTGGTTGAAGAGTTTGACGAGCCAGAGGAGTCTGAGACGTTGGCTTCGTCTGTCCCAGAGGCTACTGAAGCGTCGGTGGTTGAGGAATGTCTCCCGGTAACAAAAGGAACCTTAGTCGGTGAACCAAAAGTGGAAACTACCGTTGAAGAAACGGTGGACACTCACGGTCGACCAGTCAAGATCAAGAGGATATTTGTCACCATCATTGAGGAGATAGTTGATGTAACCGGTACGAAGCGTACTGTGAAACGTGTGATCAAGAAGACACAGAAGACATCTAAAGTTAATGGCAAGCCTGTTACCGAAGATGTTGAAGAACCTATGGAGGAGCCCACCACCGTTGAGCTGGAGAAGCAGATCCTTGATGACGTCCTACCAGAAAACGCTTCCCTCGTTGGCGAGCCAAAGGTAGAAACGACCGAAGAGAAGACAGTTGACGAGAAAGGAAGGCCGATCATTTTCAAACGTACGTTTGTCACGATCTTTGAGGAGGTCCCAGCTGAATCTGGTAAAACAAGGGTCATTCGCAGGGTTATCAAGAGGGTCCGGAAAACTACTGAAGTGGATGGAAAGCCAGTGGTTGAAGAGTTTGACGAGCCAGAGGAGTCTGAGACGTTGGCTTCGTCTGTCCCAGAGGCTACTGAAGCGTCGGTGGTTGAGGAATGTCTCCCGGTAACAAAAGGAACCTTAGTCGGTGAACCAAAAGTGGAAACTACCGTTGAAGAAACGGTGGACAAAAACGGCCGACCAGTCAAGATCAAGAGGATATTCGTCACCATCATTGAGGAGATAGTTGATGGAACCGGTACCAAACGTACTGTGAAACGTGTGATCAAGAAGACACAGAAGACATCTGAAGTTAATGGCAAGCCTGTTACCGAAGATGTTGAAGAACCTATGGAGGAGCCTACCACCGTTGAGCTAGAGAAGCAGATCCTTGATGACGTCCTACCAGAAAACGCTTCCCTCGTTGGCGAGCCAAAGGTAGAAACGACCGAAGAGAAGACAGTTGACGGGAAAGGAAGGCCGATCATTTTCAAACGTACGTTTGTCACGATCTTTGAGGAGGTCCCAGCTGAATCTGGCAAAACAAGGGTCATTCGCAGGGTTATCAAGAGGGTCCGGAAAACTACTGAAGTGGATGGAAAGCCAGTGGTTGAAGAGTTTGACGAGCCAGAGGAGTCTGAGACGTTGGCTTCGTCTGTCCCAGAGGCTACCGAAGCGTCGGTGGTTGATGAATGCCTCCCGGTAACAAAAGGAACCATAGTCGGCGAACCAAAAGTGGAAACTACCGTTGAAGAAACGGTGGACATAAACGGTCGACCAGTCAAGATCAAGAGGATATTCGTCACCATCATTGAGGAGATAGTTGATGAAACCGGAATGAAACGTACCGTGAAACGTGTGATCAAGAAGACACAGAAGACATCTGAAGTTAATGGCAAGCCCGTTACCGAAGATGTTGAAGAACCTATGAAGGAGCCTACCACCGTTGAGCTGGAGAAGCAGATCCTTGATGACGTCCTACCAGAAAACGCTTCCCTCGTAGGCGAGCCAAAGGTAGAAACGACCGAAGAGAAGACAGTTGACGAGAAAGGAAGGCCGATCATTTTCAAACGTACGTTTGTCACGATCTTTGAGGAGGTTCCAGCTGAATCTGGTAATTCAAGGGTCATACGCAGGGTTATCAAGAGGATCAGGAAAACTACTGAAGTGGATGGAAAGCCAGTGGTTGAAGAGTTTGACGAGCCAGAGGAGTCTGAGACGTTGGCTTCGTCTGTCCCAGAGGCTACTGAAGCGTCGGTGGTTGAGGAATGTCTCCCGGTAACAAAAGGAACCTTAGTCGGCGAACCAAAGGTGGAAACTACCGTTGAAGAAACGGTGGACAAAAACGGCCGACCAGTCAAGATCAAGAGGATATTTGTCACCATCATTGAGGAGATAGTTGATGTAACCGGTACGAAGCGTACTGTGAAACGTGTGATCAAGAAGACACAGAAGACATCTGAAGTTAATGGCAAGCCTGTTACCGAAGATGTTGAAGAACCTATGGAGGAGCCTACCACCGTTGAGCTGGAGAAGCAGATCCTTGATGACGTCCTACCAGAAAACACGTCCCTCGTTGGCGAGCCAAAGGTAGAAACGACCGAAGAGAAGACAGTTGACGAGAAAGGAAGGCCGATCATTTTCAAACGTACGTTTGTCACGATCTTTGAGGAGGTTCCAGCTGAATCTGGTAAAACAAGGGTCATACGCAGAGTTATCAAGAGGGTCCGGAAAACTACTGAAGTGGATGGAAAGCCAGTGGTTGAAGAGTTTGACGAGCCAGAGGAGTCTGAGACGTTGGCTTCGTCTGTCCCAGAGGCTACTGAAGCGTCGGTGGTTGAAGAATGTCTCCCGGTAACAAAAGGAACCTTAGTCGGTGAACCAAAAGTGGAAACTACCGTTGAAGAAACGGTGGACACTCACGGTCGACCAGTTAAGATCAAGAGGATATTTGTCACCATCATTGAGGAGATGGTTGATGTAACCGGTACGAAGCGTACTGTGAAACGTGTGATCAAGAAGACACAGAAGACATCTGAAGTTAATGGCAAGCCTGTTACCGAAGATGTTGAAGAACCTATGGAGGAGCCCACCACCGTTGAGCTGGAGAAGCAGATCCTTGATGACGTCCTACCAGAAAACGCTTCCCTCGTTGGCGAGCCAAAGGTAGAAACGACCGAAGAGAAGACAGTTGACGAGAAAGGAAGGCCGATCATTTTCAAACGTACGTTTGTCACGATCTTTGAGGAGGTTCCAGCTGAATCTGGCAAAACAAGGGTCATACGTAGAGTTATCAAGAGGGTCCGGAAAACTACTGAAGTGGATGGAAAGACAGTGGTCGAAGAATTTGACGAGCCAGAGGAGTCCGAGGTGTTGGCTTCGTCTGTACCAGAAGCTACAGAGGCGACAGTACTTGAGGAATGTCTGCCGCTGACGGTAGGAACTATGCTCGAGGAGCCCAAGGTCGAAACAACCGTTGAAAATACTGTTGATGAGTATGGTCGACCTGTGAAAATGAAGCGCCTCTTTGTTACCATTTTGGAGGAGATAGCTGATAAAAATGGTGAGCTGCGTCGCGTGAAACGTGTCGTGAAGAAAACTCAGAAAACGTCTGATATCAATGGCAGAGAAGTCACTCAGGATATGTACGAGCCAAGTGATGATCCTTCTGCAGAAGAGCTGGAGCAGGGCATTTTTGATCAAATTATCGCTAAGGAGAGCGTGTCTCTGATTGGAAAGCCCGAAATACGAACAACTTCGGAAGAGACTGTTGATGACGATGGAAAGCCGGTGACTTGGAAGCGAATCAATGCAACAGTTTATGAAGAACAGCCTGATGAATCTGGCAGAACAATGGTGGTAAAGAAAAAAATAAAGAAGATCCAAAAGACTGTGAAAGTTGGCGAAAAATCGGTTTTCGAAGAGTATGATGAGCCCGAACAAACTGAAGCGTTGACATCATCGGTTCCGGATGCCACTGACTCTTCAGTGGTTGAGGAATGTCTTCCGTTACTGGTTGGTTCAATGTTTGGTGAGCCAAAGGTGGAAACAACTGTCGAGGAGACCGTAGACGAAAACGGTCGACCCGTCAAGATCAAACGTATTTTGGTTACTGTCATCGATGAAGCTGTAGACGAAACTGGTGGTAAGCGAACTGTGAAACGTGTCATCAAGAAAACCCAGAAGACGTTTGATATCAACGGTAGCCCAATCACTGTGGATGTGTTTGAGCCAGTTGATGAGCTCCCAAACGATGAGCTGGAGAAACAACTTTGTGATCAGATGACACCGAATGAGAATGCAGTTCTTGTTGGGGAACCTGAGTGCAAGACCAAGGCGGTAGAAGATTCGTTTGATGAACACGGTAGACTGACATCAGTCAGACGATTCTACATCACTGTGTTTGAAGAAGTTGCAGACGAAGCGGGAAAAGGTACGATCTTCAAAAGAACTATTAAAAAGCTTCAGAAGAAAACAGAGATCGATGGAAAGCATGTCATTGAGGAGTATGAAGAGCCTGAAGAGTCAGAGATCTTGGCAATTTCTGTTCCAAGTGCCAATGAGAGATCGGTGCTTGACGAATGTCTCCCGTTAGTGACTGGTACAATCGTTGGGGAACCCAAAGTCGAAACAACAGTGAAGGAGACAATTGATGAGCATGGAGGTGTTGTCAAGATCAAGCGTTTCTTTGTGACTATCGTTGAGGAGGTTGTGAATGACGCTGGTGAGAAACGTTTTGTGAAGCGTGTTTTCAAGAAAACCCAGAAAACGTCTGAGGTCAATGGGAGACCTGTCATAGAGGATGTAGAAGAAGAAGCAGATGAACTCAGCAACGAAGAGCTAGAAAAACATATTCTTAGTCAGATTGTGTCGACGAGTGGCACATCACCTGTTGGTGAGCCTGAAGTCTTGACATCAGTAGAAGAGCTGTTCGATGGAGACGGAAACCCAACAATCCACAAACGGGTGTGTGTCACAACCCTAGAAGAGGCTACCAATAGCCAAGGTAAGAAGACACTTACGAAAAGGACCGTCAAAGCCCACCGTCTGGTTTCCATCGCTAAAAACAAGCTGGTGGTAGAAGAATATTTTGAACCAGAGGTGTCTGAACTGGTTGCTGAATCAGTCTCAGAGGTTACAGAGGATTCTGCTGTTCAGAAGGCCCAGAGCTTCGTTCAGGGGAAGCTGGTAGAGAAACCCACAGTAGAGGTTACCGTTACTGAAGGGGTTGATGACGATGGACGGCTTTCTCAACTGAAGATGTTCTATGTCACAACAACTGAAGAATGCTCCGACGTGACCGGTGCAAAGCGCCCTGTGAAGAGAACTATCAAAGCGACTCAGAAAATAGGCTCGGTACATGGCTGTTCGCAAGCGTCTGATGTTCTTGAACCCCTTGAAGATGTTGAGCTGAGTTTGCTTGAAGAGCAAATGGTGGAGAAGTGTTTGCCACTTTGTCAAGGATCAATGATGAAGGAACCAGTCGTTAATGTCACAACTGATGAGGGTGTTGATGAAAATGGCCTGCCGGTTAAAACAGATCATTTTGAAATTCAGTTCCTGGAACAAAGCATCGGCAACCTCGATCGCAAAACACTTGTGAAAAGGGTCATGAAAAAGGCAAGGAAACACTTCGTGTCGTCTGGTGTCTCAGTTCGTGAGGAGTATGATGAGCCAGAAGAGGTTGAAATTCTTGCAGTTTCTGCTCCTGAGATGAGCGAGGAAACACTTTTGAGCGAATGCATGCCGCTGGTTACCGGATCTCTTGTCGAGAAGCCAGTGACCCAAATATTTGAGGAATTGACCCAAAATGAAGATGGAACCCCTATTCGGGTAAAAAGAGGTCGTGTTACCCTCGCTGAGGAAGTCCGTGATGATACAGGCAAAAACAAATTACTGAAACGTACTTTTGAAAGGACTCAGAAAAGCTATGATATGCTTGGTGTACCTGTTACTCAGGACGTGGAGGAAGAAACCATGGAGGATCAGGAACAGATCAAGAAGGAGGTGGTGGAGCAATGTTTGGATCTTTTGGACGGTGACGTAGTGGGAAAACCAGAAGTGGAGGTAACCACCGAAACAGCAGATGAAGACGGCTGTATGAAGAAGAAGCAGCGCTTCCATATCAGCCTCATTGAAGAAGCTGTAGGTGATATGGGCCAGAAACAGCTGGTGAAACGTATCGTTACGAAGGATCGTTGCAGGTACGTATTCAATGGACAACGCGTTCTCGATGAATCCAGTGCACCGGAAGAGTCTGAACTGCTGGCAACGTCATCTCCTGAAGTCACAGAAAAGGCACTTGTGCAGGAATGCTTAGGAATGGTGACTGGTACACTTCTAGGCGAACCCGTGTTTGAGGCCAGTTCTAACGAAACTGTTGATAAACTTGGCTTGCCGGCGAAGAAGCATTGCTACTTGGTGCACCTCACAGAGGAGGATAAGGATGACCAGGGACGCAAGAGGATTGTCAAGAGATCCGTGACAAAGGTACAGATAGCTTCTGAAGTTCACGGGAGACCAGTGTTGGAGGATGTGATTGAGTCTACGGAGGTTCTCGAGCCAGAAAAGGCTCTTGCAATGCTGGTGGAGAAATGTCTTGAAGACGTCGGAGGAACTTTACTGGAAAAGCCGACGGTGGAGACAGAAGTGGCGGAGAGTATGAGTGAGAACGGAATGCCTGTCACAATGCACGCGTTTACCATCACCGTTCCTGTTGAGGTTCCCGACACATCTGGTGGCAGGAGCATCGTAAAGAAAGTGTTCCGGCGATACCGCAAAGTATTCGACTTGGAGGACAAGTCGGTAACAGAGGAGTACGGCGACCCACCGGAAATGGAACTGGTTGTGCAATCTTCCCCGGAAATAGACGAGGCGCAGGTAGTGGCTGAAACTTTGTCGCTTATTTCCGGCTGTCTCGTCGGAGATCCCAAGACCCAGACCGACACGGAGGACACCACGGACAGCGAGGGCAATCATGTACAATTCAAAACCGTCCGCGTCTCGCTCCTCGAGGACATCACCGATCCGTCTGGAGACAAACACCTGGTGAACAAACGTATCAAGAAGTCGCAAACGATCCGTCAAGTGTTGGGACGTTCCGTCGTTGCGGACGTGGTGCTCCCGGACCCGACGCCTTCCGGTGAGGAGGTCCTGGCGTTGTGGCCACTACCGGTGCACGGCAAACTCCTGAAGGATCCCAGCGTCGAGGTCTTCATCGAGGACTGCTTCGACAGCGATGGCCGGCGGGTCTCGGTCCGCCGGTACGTGGTCACCCTCCTCGAGGAGACCATTGACGCGTCAGGCAACACCACCACCCTTCAGAAGACTCTCACCAAGCTGATCCGCTCGCACCAGATTGGCGGCAAGCTGGTGACGGAGGAGCTGATGCAGCCGGAGGCTGTCCAGGTGCTCTCCATGTCCCGACCTGAGATCCCTACCACGTGGCAGGACGACCTGACGGCCGTGCTGGCCGAGGTCGGCGGCGAGGTCCTCGAGGAACCGCAGGTGACGTCCAGCACCGAGGAGGCGGCCGACGAGCGCGGTCTGCCGTGTGCAATCCGCCGTACCGTTGTCACCCTGCTTGTGCGCCGCCCGGACTCCGACATCGTCGAGCGCCGCGTCGTCGCGCGCGTCACGCGTTTCGGCTTCGTCGACGGTGCGCTGGTGAGCCAACTCCTTCCTGAGGCCGATCTGGTGCAGCCCGTCGGCGCCGTCGTCGACGACGAGCCCGACGACGAGGCGTACGTGGCGCGCGTGGCGCACCTGATGAGTGGAAAGCCCAAATCGCAGCCGGAGTTGCGTCACGAGTTGACTGAGGAGCCGGGCGCGGACGGCCGGCCTGTCACCGTCCGCCGCGTGTTCGTCACCCTGCTGGAGGAGGTCCGCCGCTCGGGACGGCGGGTGACGCACCGGCGCGAGGTGCCCATCACTCGGCGCACGTGCCTGGTCGGTGGCTTTACCGTGCTGCTAGAGGAGACTCTCGAAGACCCGCGCGACTCTACCGTGGAGAAGGTGGAGAGGACGGAGACTAGTGTGGCGACCGCAGCCGCGGCTCCGCTGCCGACAGCAGCACCGGCCGAGGAGCAGCCGACCAGGAAACCGGACCTGGACGACCTTATCTCTCAGATGGCATCCACAGTTCTGGAAGAGGAACCAGCGCCAGAGCCAACACAGGAACCAGCACGGGAACCGACACTGGAATCGAAACCAGTATTGGAACCAGTACAGGAACCGAAACCGGCACCACCACCAGTTGTTCTCTCCTTCGCGCCCACGCCGGTGGTGGATGAACCGGAACCAAGCGACAAGGAGTCGTACGCCAGTGTAGTGAAGCACCACCTGGACGAGGTGCTCGTGCAGCGCGTGACCACTGTAACCGTCTCTGCTGCGCCACCTGCTGCCGCTGAAGAGGAAGACGACTCTTCAAGGAGCGAAGTGTCGCTGGAGGAGCTGACGCTGCTGGAGGAGGCACTGAAGATGCCGCCACTTCCCAGCGACCAGCCGCTGCCGGTGCTGGCCCAGGCACACGCCGCTCTGGGCCGACCGGAGCGCGCTGTGCCAGTTCCAGCACTGCCCGGCAGCCCCGGTCGGCCGGGCGCCGCGGAGCTTCGCGCAGCTGCCGCGCCGCCGCTGGCCGCCGCCCGCACCGCCCGCTGGCCAGAGGTGCTGCCGCTCTGGGAGTCGACCCTGCTTTACATAGTGGGCCGAGTGGATGAGGTGCTGGGTGCTCCAGCGTTGCCGGAGGCGCAGCTGTCCGCTCAGGCGGAGGAAATGGGTGCGGCGGAGGAGACGCTGCGTCAGCTGCAGCAGCGGCTGCCGCAGCTGGCCGACATGGAGGAGACGGAGCGACGCTCGGTGGCGGCGCTGCTGGACGGCCTGACAGCCGCGGCGCGGGAGGCCCGCCGACGGGTGCCGCTGCGCCGTGGAGCCGCCCACCAGCCGGACTCGGAGCCGGCCGCTGGGGCGCCAGCCGTCGATCTACAGCTGGAGGCGGTACAGGGCTGGCTGCAGGAGGCGGCGGCCGCTACCAGTGCTGCAGAGCGCAACCTCCTCTCCGCTGAGGCAGAGAGTCAGTTGCTGGGTCCGGCCGGGCCGCTGTGGAGGCAGACGCTGGCCGGCCGTGCCGAGGCCGGCGGACCGGAGGGCGCCACCATCCTGCAGTTCGCCACGCTGCTGTCCCTGCTGGAGCAGCCGCCGGCGCCGTCAGCGCCTGACGCGCCCGCGCTCCACCCGCTGTCGGCGCTGCTCTGCTCGCTGCCCGGTCCGGGCCGCGGCCCGCTGCCGGCCGACACACTGCCGGACGCCCGCGCCGTCAGCCAGCTGTGGCGCCGTCTGGTGGCGCTGCTGCACCGCCAACTGCCCGCCAGCGACGAGCTGCTGCGCATGCGCCAGCAGCAGCTGACCGAGCTGAGCGTGGCCAGGGCCCTGTGGGAGGTGCTGGACGCCGAGCTGGCCGAGACGGCCGAGTGGCGTGAGCAGTGCAGTACTGAGCTGGCCAAACTGCTGGAGGATACGAGCACCGACGACACACAGCTAGTACCCAGACTGGAGGTAAGAAGTGCGCTGTCTGCACGGTGTTTAATTTTGACATTCAAATGTAATCACCTGTAACCTGACTTATTGGAATTATCAAGTGACTTGATATGGTCGAGTTTAGTACCATCCCGTTTCCAACAAATTGCGTGACATTCTACAACAGTTTTGTCTTTGTCTTTTGAAAATGGCTAAGCTTTGCATCCTTCAGTTTTTGTTCAATGTTATCCCTTTGCTGCTGAACTGTGCCCATCAAGTAACAAATCGCCCGTTCGAGTTGTTTTATCATGTCGCACCTTATTCTCTTTCTGCTCGTTCTACTCCAACAATCCCGACCTCACCGCCTCACCTACGTCTCTGCCGGCCGTGCAGGAGCTGTGCGGCGGCGCGGCGGACCGCTGCTGCCGTCTGCGGCGGCTGCGGCCGCTGCTGGCCCGTCTGCAGCGGCTGGTGACGGCGCGCAGCTGCCAGCTGCAGCTGACGCAGCAGGAGGCCCAGCTGGACCGACTACGCTCCCGGCTGGAGCACAGCGTCGGCAGCGCGCTGGCCCTGCAGCTGCGCATGTTGACGGTCAGACAGAACTCTGCCCGCATCGAGGAGTGGGTGCGCCGCGTCAGGAAGGCAGTGACAGACGAGCAGCCCAGCGAGGAGCAGCTGAGAGAGCGCCAGGTTAGTGATCTGCTGGTCTGCTGGGCTTGCGACGGACACTCCGGGGCTGGGCTGCTGGGATGTGACACCGGATAGAACCATCATTATGGTGGTTGTAATATAGATTAGTATGATCATGAACATGGCAATATTTATTTTGTATATAAACAATGGCCGAAATTACAGAATCAAGCTTTCGTTTTTACAACATCTTCAAGATCAGAAGATGTTCTTGAAGATGTCTTGAAGATGTCTTGAAGATGTCTTGAAGATGTCTTGAAAACAATCTTGAAGATGTTGTAAAAACGAAAGCTTGATTCTGTAATGTCGGCCATTGTTTATATAAAAAATAAATATTGCCATGTTAATGATCATACCAATCTATATTAATTTCATCATTATGGCAACTAGAACCATCAGTCATACATACAAAATAGGGTGGTTTCGTTTAATTTTATCACAATCAATGCAACCAAGGAGTCATGCAATGCAACCAAGGACAATGCAATGCAACCAAGGACAATGCAATGTGACCAAGGAGTCATTTGCTTGTTTGGGGCTCGGGCCTTCAGTATTTGTATTGCCTTAGTATTTTGAATTGCCTTATAACTGCCGAAGTATTTTTCACGATTCCCGCATTTGTGTTTTCACACTAGTTTGGGCGCATTGCCGACAGCGTGCTTATATGCCCGTCCTGAATATGGCCATATATGTGTGTTAACACTGGCTATGCGTTGGACAGGAGCTGCGCGGCCAGCTGGAGGCGATGGAGCACCTGTCTGCCGCCGCCTCTGATGAACTGGACGCGGCGCTGGCCACGCTCCCCGTCTCTGACGAGGACCTGCAGCGCTCTCTGTTCGGTCAGACCCGCCGCTGGCTGACCGAACAGGCGGCCCGGCTGCGCGCCGCCGACCGCGCCTCCGACCTGGTCTGGCTGGAGCGGCGCGCCACCGCCGCGCTGGCCGCCGCCGACCGCGCCGACGAGCTGGCGCCCGTGCTGTCCGCCATGGAGGCCGTCCACAGCCAGCTGACAGACTGGGAGCGACGAGCGGCCCGGGCCGACTCTGCCCCGGCAGAGGAGGACGAGGCGGCGGCGACAGAGGCGACAGAGGCGACAGAGGCGCGGCTGGAGGCTGCCCGTCGCGCCGGCCGCGCGGCCGTGCTCGGCCGGCGCCTCGCAGTGCGCGTGGCGGCGCTCCGGCCGGTCACCGACCAGCTGGCGGCGGTGCGGGCGGCGGAGATGGCCCTGTACCGCCGTCTGATGCTGCTGGAGCTGCTGCAGAAGGCGGGTGCGGTGCCGCGCTCCGCGCACGTGCCGCAGCTGCAGGCTGAGGTGGCGGCGCTACACCGGGTAGTGGCTGCACTGAAGAAGAAACAGCCGCACTGCCATGCTGCTCAGGTACGTCGCTGCGCCTGCGTCATCGAGTAACTGACATGTCTCCACGGTGTTGAATGCTTCTGTGTGGTGCTGTTGAGTTCTCCTGTGATACTGTGTTTCTGGTTTTCCGCTGTTATGTATTTGAGCTCTCGCCGTGTTGGCGAAAGTGAAGATGAACTCATACTTGCCATTTTCCCTGTGTATTGCTACATTTTGATTTAGTTGTTGAGAATAACCTCAGCGGCATGACTTTCTTGTCAGCTTTATCCCACTGACTGATGCGCTGAACTCAACATTCGCCAGGTGACGGAGACGGAGATCGCTCAGCTGATGGCGCGTCTCCGGTCTCTGGGAGAGGAGCAGACGGCGGAGTCTGACTCCCCCGACCCGGAGCTGGCGGCCGCCGTGGACCGGCTCACGGCCCAGGTGTCGGCGCTGGAGACACAGCGGGCTCTGACTCTGCCACGACCAGACACCGGAACCATTGACGAACTGGAGAGCAAGGCGGCCAGTATACAGGTAAGCCGCACCGCCGCGCCAACTCTACCAACAATACGAAGTACAGGAACTGGGGGCGTTTTTGCATTGTGTTTTCCTCAGCGCCAGGCGCTTTCAACGCTTTGTAAGAGGGCATTGCATATTTATAAGTTACGTAGTTTGCTGTACTCGCATTCTTAGCACTTTTGCATGAATTAATGCAGTTACTGGACAAAGAGAACTTCTAATTGCTGTGTATGTGTATGCTGCGTGTCCTGACGTAACTCCGTTCTCTCCCTCTGCAGATGACCCACCAGCGGCTGGCGTCCCTACCATCGGAGGTGGAGCTGGGAGCATCTGACGGCGGCCCGGCGACCTCTCTGTCGGCCCGCGGCCGCCGGCAGCGCGAGGAGGCTGCCGAGGCGGTGGCCGAGGCGGCGGACCAGTGCCGCGGCGGCGCGCTCCTCTGGCAGCGCCTGGCCGCCCAGCTGCAGGCGGCGCTCGGCTGGCTGCAGGCCGCCGAGCCCGTCGCCGACCAGCGGCCCTCGCCCTTCACTGAGCAGCTGCCGCAGCTGCGACACACGCTCGGCGGCTGCCGCCAGCTGCTCGACCAGCTGGCCGCCACGGGACACGTGACATCTCCAGCGCTCGGTCAGCTCAACAGCCAGCTGACGGCGGGCGGCGGCCGGCTGGACGCTGTGGCCGCCCGACTGACGCTGGCGCCGGAGCGGGCGGCTGCGGCGGCCCGCGACGCCCGCCTGCTGGACGGCGTCCGGCTGCAGCTGCAGCAGGCCGTGGATGGACGGCCGCAGCCGCTGCCGCTGCTGGCCGCCCAGCTGGCGGCGGCGGCAGACGTGGCCCAGCAGCTGCGCCAGCGCAGCGTCACGGCCGCCACGTCCGAGCTGCGAGCCGACGCCGGCGCACTGTTACACGTGAGTTCGATTCGGGACGGCTGATGATGCCCGTTTCCCCATGCCAGGCCTCCAATCTACTCCTGTCTGACGGGACGCAAAGTTAATTATACATTTCTAATATTGTGGATTTGTGTCATCTCATTAGCTGTTTTTGTAACCTTTCGGTACGTTTTGTCATGTGGCACACTTTGTCAGCTTCGGTATGTCAATTTTATTAACTTCAAAATGTTTCGGGCGGCGGCGACAAAGTGCAAACCAGCGTTTTAGCGAGCAGCGTTCTCCCTGTGTCCGAGACCCCACTGACTCACCGACTCACTGACTCACCGACTCACTGACTCACTGACTCACCGACTCGTGTCCGCCTGTCTACAGGACTGGGAGACGATGCGGATCTCTCCGCTGATGACCCGGTACGAGACCCTGCTGTCTGCCGCCGTCCAGGAGGGTGGCGGCGAGACGGTCCACCAGGCCGTGTATGAGGAACTCATCAGAGCCACACCACATATGGAGATGTACTCAGGGAGACCGGAGATGGCCACAGACGCGGTCAGGGTACAGGTATGTGGCCTGTGGGGAGGATACCGGGCGGGTCTGTGACGCTGCCGGTTCAGTAATGGGCGCACCGTTCGAATGTTTTGCTTAGGTTCGCGTTTTGCGCAGTGGTGTTTATCTTCCCGTTATATGCAAAGCGCAAAGTGTTTGGTAGTATTTCTGTATGACATTCGTATTGTAAGATCCATCAGAGCGCAGTGTCGTCATCTGGATAAAGTTTGGTAGATGATTGTAAAGGATCTGGTTTTGTTATATACCTAGGCGGAAACCATCACCCTTGACATCATTGTACTGCCGCTGAAAATAGGAAAATCAGAAAATTACCGAAGGCAAATTATATGAATAGCACCCACTCGTCCCCTGAGCCAAACGGCAGCTCATAGTTTTCACGCCTTTGTCGTTGGTGTGTTTCAGACGGCTGAGCAGCTGCTAGGTGTCCACCGTGACCAGCTGTCGGCGTGTCTGCGGACTGAGAAGCCGGCCGGTCCGCGGGCCGCCGGCCTCGGCCAGCAGCTGGCGCTCGTGCTGCGTCTGCTGTCCCAGCTGCGCTGCCAGCAGGCGGCGCTGACCGGCGCCCTGCTGAGCCGCTCCCTAACCTGGCTGCGCGGCACCGAGGCCGAGCTGCGGAAGCTGCAGCGCCGGCCGCTGCCAGCCGCCCAGCTGGCCGCCCTCCGCCGACAGCTGGCCGGTCTGGAGCGGCAGCTGCCGCGCGGCGACCAGCTGCTGGCAACCCTGCGGCGCGCCTCCGGACCGGCGGCTGACGCCAGCTGTGGCCCGCTGGAGCTGAGACTCGCTGAGCTGCGCTCCGCGCTCGGCACGTGGGCGGCGTACGTGTCGCATGTATCAGCTGGCTGGCGGCGGCAGCAGCAGACGGCGGCAGAGGCGGCGGTGGAGCTGCAGAAACTGGAGCGGCAGCTGGCAGGAGGGGGCGCCTCTGAGGAGGAGGCCGCCCGTCTCGTGAGTCTGGAGCGCCGGCTGGACGAGTGCGACCGGCAGCGGGCGGCGTTGCGGGGCGCCCTGCTGCCCGAGGACGAGCGGGCGGCGGCGGCAGCGGCGGCCCAGCTGCGGGCCCGCCTGCTGCTGCTGCGCCTGCTGACGGCCGTGGCCGGCCAGACCGAGGCCGCCCGGCAGACCGGCCGGCGACTGACACACACCAGGTGAGGAGCGACACAATGGTGGCGTAACGAGACCCGCACACGGAGGAACACTGGGGCTGGGAGATTGTGAAGAGGAGTGGCTGAATAGCGCCCAAAATCCCAAATCCGCATTAAGAAGAGTGCCTGCAATGGCTGGTTCATCATGTTGTGCTGGCGTTCTCATCTAGACCTTAATGTCCCTATGACCCGTGTATCGGCGGCTGACACGCTGGCTGCGTGTTGTGTTCGTTCTTATCGTTGCATGACTGCGTGCTTGGTCCTTATATCAGCGACTTGACTCCGTGTATGTGTGCTGTACTGCAGGGAGGAGCTGCACAGCGCCTGGCTGGAGCGAAAGGCGGCGGGTGTCCGCGGCCAGGGTCAGACTTCGCTCTGTAGTCTGCTGACCTACCTGGAGACGGAGCTGCCGCAGCAGCTGGCGGCCGCCGACGGCGACTGTTCCCAGCTGGAACGGGACCGCGCCGCCAGGCTGGACAAGATCAACTCACTGCTGGAGGTACTGACTACTGACCAATCAACTCATGAGCCAATGTAACCGTACGGACGCTGTCTTCTAGAGGCAGGCCGTAGTCAGTGTAAAGGCAATGCTATACTTTAACGATGTCCTGTTGGCTGTTACCCTCATGGTTGATCGTAATGAACGTTGTCGTTTGGTTTATTCCAAGGAGATGTTCGAAGAGTTTTTGGACAATGTATTGTACTTATACATTTTCAACATGTATGACTTGATTGAAAGGACCGGGCAACTTGTCCAATGTATTTTTGTATTCTGCTCTACCTTGTACATACGCACACGAAATAGCAAAGTCTATTTCAAAGTCTTGTATAGGTCTAAGCAGTGCCTTGTGAATGCCCGCGTTTCCCTCGACTCGGTGTGTCTTCCTTTCCTCTCGGCCCGGCCAGCGTTTCCCTCGACTCGGTGTGTCTTCCTTTCCTCTCGGCCCGGCCAGCGTTTCCCTCGACTCGGTGTGTCTTCCTTTCCTCTCGGCCCGGCCAGCGTTTCCCTCGACTCGGTGTGTCTTCCTTTCCTCTCGGCCCGGCCAGCGTTTCCCTCGACTCGGTGTGTCTTCCTTTCCTCTCGCCCCGGCCAGCGTTTCCCTCGACTCGGTGTGTCTTCCTTTCCTCTCGGCCCGGCCAGCGTTTCCCTCGACTCGGTGTGTCTTCCTTTCCTCTCGGCCCGGCCAGCGTTTCCCTCGACTCGGTGTGTCTTCCTTTCCTCTCGGCCCGGCCAGCGTTTCCCTCGACTCGGGTGTGTCTTCCTTTCCTCTCGGCCCGGCCAGCGTTTCCCTCGACTCGGTGTGTCTTCCTTTCTTCTCGGCCCGGCCAGCGTTTCCCTCGACTCGGTGTGTCTTCCTTTCCTCTCGGCCCGGCTGACAGCTGTGTGTCATCTCTCTGTCTTTGCGGCCCCGGCAGACGGTGGCTGACTTTGAGCAGATGACGCCCGCTCTGGAGGTCAAGCTGGCCAAGATAGAGCTAACGCTGGACGAGCCAGTCCAGTTCGAGACCGGAGACAAGAAGGAGCACCAGGCCGCCACCAAGAAAAACGACGTGAGTCCCGGCAGCTGCCTGATGGGAGACGGAATGGCAGAACTTTATTGTTTTGTTTTGTGTGTGTGTGTGTGCTGCATTCGCCTGCTGTTGCTTTCTTTCTTGCATCTCTACATTTGAGAAGTTGCTTTCTTTCTTGCATCTCTACATTTGAGAGTTGCTTTCTTTCTTGCATCTCTACATTTGAGAGTTGCTTTCTTTCTTGCATCTCTACATTTGAGAGTTGCTTTCTTTCTTGCATCTCTACATTTGAGAGTTCTTTCTTTCTTGCATCTATACATTTGATAAGTTGCAGAAAAATAGAAAGTGTGAAAAATACTGGCAGCCCATAAAATGTAGTAGACTAGTCCTCCCATGTTATTGAAACACGAAACCTTTCACACTTTGTGGCTGCGGTAGACGATGACTGACTTTGACACACTTTCAAAGTCATTTGATAGCGTACAAACATGACCTCCACGCTGCTCTACATGGCTATGTACTGACACGCTGCCCGCTCCCCCTCCTACAGGAGATGCTGGAGCTGGTGCGTGACGTCAGCAGGAAGATGGGTGACATCTCGGGCCTTTGTGACCTGCTGATGAGTGACCCTGACGGCCTGCCCGAGGCCAGGGAGGTGAAGACGGTCACACAGGGCGGCGGACACCTGCAGGAGAGGTCAGTGACGTGGAGGTGACGGGTCCTGGGTCACACACCAACTGGGAACGCTCGGCCAGTGTCATAATCAGCTATGTTGAGCTGAGCGGCGGGAAATATGAATAGCTGTGCCTATCTGATTCATTCCGATAGACAATTTATACCTATCTGAGGCATTCCGATAGACAATTTAGACCTATCTGATGCATTCAGATAGACAATTCCGATAGACTTCTAGGCGTCCTTTTTCATTGACTAATGCCCAAGTTGTTGGTGCTGAATTTAACGTATGCGTCCATGTAGCTCTCTATCATATTATAAACGGTTATCAACAGCTCCTCGTTGGAAATAACTGCTTCTTCGTTCGCCGTCTAACTCGGCTCCCCTCCCTCCGTCTCAGGTGGGGCCGCATCTGTGAGCACTCGGCCGGCCGGCGCCAGCGGATCTCTGACGCATGGGCCTCGGCCGGCCAGCTGGGCCGCGAGCTCCGCGAGCTGGAGCCTCGCCTCACCGCCGCCGAGGAGCGACTGACGAACGCCGCGCCGGCCGTCGAGCTGGTAGCGCGCGGCCGGGTCCAGTCGGACCTGGAGTCGGCCTGCCGCTCCGCCGCCGACCTGGAGCAGCTGACCCCGGCCGCCCACAGCGCCGGCCGGCTGCTGCGGGACGGCCTGCGGCGGAGACACCTGGCGGCCGGCGGCGCGCTCGCTGAGAGGGCTGTTGCGGCCACCAGCCGCTGGGCGGCGCTGCGATCGGGCGCGGCGCGGTCCGTGGAGAGGCTGAGGAGACACGCGGCCGTACAGAGCCACACAGAGCGGGACTGGACAGAGCTGGAGCGCAGTGCAGAACAGCTGCATGAGAGGGCGCGTCTGCTGCTGCTCGAGGCGAACGCTGGGGGACTGCTGGACGGCCCCGCCCAACTGAAGGTTAGTCGCACGTCGGGTCCGGGTCGGGTCATTCGGGCTGGTTAAGTGCAGGTGTGGGCGACTGGCGTGAGGACCTGTTGCAGTTTATGTGTAATATGTGCTTTCATACGGTGTTCTTGCGAGTCTGTCTTTGAAATTGTATAGTTTACCAAATTGATCTTTACTATAGAGCATTTCATAGTGTGGGCGTTTGAATGGTGACGTCGATGCTGACGTGCTGACGTCGATGCTGACGTGCTGACGTCGATACCCGCCGTGCTGACCTCACCGCCCCCTCGCTCTGCAGGAGCTGACATCGGAGCGGGACGGCCTGTCGGACCGGCTGGACTCTGTGACCCGGGACACGGTCAGCCTGCTGCAGACCACCGCGCCGGAGGAGGCCTCCACCTACGACCTCCGGCTGCCGGACGCCTACCACCGACTGAACGAGGCCATTGCCGAGCTGCAGACGCTGCTCGGAACCGAGGGCGCCGAGGTGAGGGGCGAGGACGCTGGACGAGCTGATGGGCTGCCTGGCTGACTGGGCCAGGATGCTGGGTAGTTGGGTACTGCCGACTATCGGCGCATCATTGATGAGTCGCAGGACTCGTTATTGAGTGTTCGTGTCATGTTCCCTGTTAGTAGAGCTAAATAAGGCATTTGTCCCGTTACGTAGATTATCATAGCCTGGACTGTTTGTTTGCATTTTGCTGAATAGTTTCCTGTTCCGGCGCTGCGCCCTTCCTGCCACCTCCGTGCGTCGTCCCTGTACTGACCCGTCCCCCCTCCCCGCCCGTCCCACAGGAGACGGACACCGCCGCCGACCCGCTGGCTGGTGCCGTGGACGAGGCCGACGCCTGCCTGGCTCGTCTGGACCAACTGCTGTCGGCCGAGGCCCCGCCCCTCACCGAGCTGGCTCAGACCCTGGGCTCGTGCTCGAGCTCAGCCGACCTGGTGGCGTCCCTGTCCCGACAGCGGCCGGGTGCGGTGGAGCCGCGCGCCGCTGCCGTGCGCGGGCGGTTCGAGACTCTGCGCGCGGCCGCCCACAGCCGGCTGCACGATAGTGACCAGGCGCCGCTGCAGTGGGAGCTGGACAGGTGGAGGCTGCAGCAGTGGCTCCAGCACACAGCCAATAAGCTGGACAACATGCCGTCAGCCGAGGCGCTGAGGACGGATGACGTGCAGCTGCGGCGGTTTAACGTGAGTGGCCGGGTGGCTTGACTGGTGCTGAGGTTGTAGCGAGGGATGTCACGGAGGATGGGTGGAAGTGACGGGTGTGATGACATTTATGCAGGGCTGATGGGGGAAATATGGCTCGATTAAGCACATTTTGCTCTGCGAGTGGGATCTTGGTGTACAACGCATGACACGGTCAGTTTTGTTATTGTTACGTTGTGTTGTGTTTAACTTTGCTGTTTGCAATATCACAGTAGCGTCTCATAACGCCGCCGCTGCTGTCTTGCCCTGCATGTCGGCTGCTCTAACATTCATCGCCCTAACCAGCCTGTCTCTGTCGCGTCCCGCAGAGGCTGTGTGTGGAGCTGGAGGCGCACACGGAGCTGCTGGCCGCCGTGGTATCTGCCGGTCACCAGCTGCCGGAGGGCGCGGCGGCCGGCGGCCGGCCGGTCCGCCAGCGACTGACGGAGCTGCAGACGGAGTGGGACGCCGTCTGCGGCCGGCTGGTGACGCTCCAGTCCGAGCTGCTGTCCATCGCGCCGCCAGACGACCGAGACGAGACTGCACAGGTGGGGGCTAGCAGAGGGACGAGTCATTGACTGACGATGGGAAGGATGTGGGGCCGATGTAGAAACAGGGAGTATAGTCCGGGTGCGTCGTTATCAGTGGATGTGCTTCAGTTGGGCTGCTGTCACGTCTTGGCGGTGCCATGACGCGACCTGTCGTGCTTGGTGCTGTGACCTGACCTGTCGTGTTTGGTGCTGTGACCTGACCTGTCGTGTTTGGTGCTGTGACCTGACCGGTCGTGTTTGGTGCTGTGACCTGACCTGTCGTGTTTGGTGCTGTGACCTGACCGGTCGTGTTTGGTGCTGTGACCTGACGGGTCGTATCTGCCTGCAGGACGGTGCTGAGGAGGAGAGGCGCGGTCTACTGGCGCGCACCGCCGGCCTCATGTGGCGGGTGGCGCGCGTGGCGCTGCCGGTCCAGGCGCTGCTGCTGCTCGGCCTGGCCGTCATGGCGCTGTACGGAGACCGCAGCGCCGACTGCACCAGCGGCGCAAACAACCTCGCCGCCAGCATGCATACCATGCTCAACTACCCCGACGGCGGGCCGCCCGTGTAGAGTGACGGTGGCGCCGCCTATAATGACGTGAAGGTGAACAAGGCGACATCTACAGTAGGTCATAAGATTTGCTCCACGAAGTCAACTGTGATGATGGCTGAACGAAACTATGACGACGATAAGGATGATGACGTGTTCTTGTGGCGGAACGAACGTATCAGGTAACACGCATTCGGTGAGCTCGTGTCTTCTCGCTTCGCTTCGGGGAAATGCTGCTAGCGAGTGCGCTCCTTGTCGACGCTCGCTGCGCTGGTTTTTGTGCGACTCTTCTTTCGTTGGGTGCCTTAGCGGCGCGAGCCGGGCTGCGCGAGGCGCCAGTTCTGTTTCTGGTGTGGAGGGCGTAGGTGTCTGCATCACAGGGAAAAGTGGCTAGTCGACCGGGGGCTGGTGAGGGCCCCGTCGCTGGAGACGAGAGGCAGCGACGGGTGGGCGCTGGCGCCGGTCCGGTTTCGTTAGGCTCGTGATACCCTTCCAGTGTTCCGTCGAATATTTTCGCAAATATATGTTTGTAGTACATATTCGACGTGTTTTTGTCTGGTGGTGGATGGGAAGTCGGGACGTCAGGTGGAGAAAGAAGTGAACAGTAACAAGGCACCCCGCTTGCTTAAGTAACTTCAGTAACTGTTGAAGGTGAATTGCACTGTCCAAGCTCGCCCATATATGGATGTTTAAGCAGTACCAGCTATGTCGCTGTCTCGTCTTTCGTTATGCTTTAAATATTTTTTGTATCTATCGCTGATCCATCACTCAAAATAGCACAATACTTACATTAAGGACATGTGTTGGGCTTTCGCAAATTAACTTGCATTAACCCATCGGCAGATCCCAAAAGTTCTGCGTTTAGATCGATATATAAATATCTTTAAAATGCTAAAGCTATTCACATATATTTATTCCTGAAATTCGTTCCTGTTCGCTTCCATGCTTGAATAACTGTAGGCAGGGTTGCGGAGTCGGAGTTGGAGTCGGTCGGAGTCGGCAGTTTTGACCGGAGTCGGAGTCGCTAAAATCTTACCGACTCCTACTCCGACCCGGAGTAGGAGTCGACTTTTTGGCAATTGGCGATTACTTTGGTCGGTAGAATAGTCGTCGGCCATTGGGACATTAACTTTACACCGCTTTCGAAAGAAAATGAGTGGAAAATGAGACCTTAGAGTTCACTCATCTAGCGGTAGATTTCCATGAGATGAAGATAGGGCTATAATTTTAACGCCATCTGCTGATGATTGGGGTTTTGGACGCACCGACTCTTATGGTCACACGGTGGCTATTTTAACGTCATCGTGCTCGTTGCATCAAAGATACTCGAATCATACCATGGTGACCAGGTTACCAAGTCAACTTCAAAATTTGACCTCAGGGCTCAGGTCATGGTAATTTAAGGTGTTGTGGTGAACCAGGTATATCGTGCTGCGCAATGTCGGACGCGTCTCGACGAGACATACACAGTAGTGTCGGTCTCACGTTCTTATCTTCATTTTATGCTATCAAGAGTTATTGGCAAAGTATAAGGCAAAAGCGCCGTCACTGGCCGAAGGGGCGTCGTCACTGGCTGCAAGAGTGACGTCTCAGGCCGGAGGAGTGCCGTCACTGGCCAGATGGGCGCCGTCACTAGCCAGAAGGGCGCCGTCACTGGTCGGAGGGGCGCCGTCACTTGCTGGAGGGGCACCGTCACTGGCTGGAGGGGCACAGCCACTGGCCGGAGGGGCGTCGTCATTTGTCGGTGGGGCGCCGTCACTGGCCAGAAGGGCGCCTTCACTGGCCAGAGGGGCGCCGGCATTAGTATATATATAT